>CAJUYH010006412.1:32613-52813 GCA_910591685.1 Galerucella tenella | reverse complement strand
GACAACGACACGACAACGACACGACAACGACACGACAACGACACGACAACGACACGACAACGACACGACAACGACACGACAACGACACGACAACGACACGACAACGACACGACAACGACACGACAACGACACGACCACGACACGACAACGACACGACAACGACACGACAACGACACGACAACGGCACGACAACGGCACGACAACGACACGACAACGACACGACAACGACACGACAACGACACGACAACGACACGACAACGACACGACAACGACACGACACGACTGTATAATTCCTTGTTCTCCTTGAATGAAATAGTCCACAATTATTAAATTCACAAACATTTTGCAATGTGCTGCTGCCATTGGATAGCACACACACAACGTGGCACACCTGCTACCATACCTCACTCCATAGCCATCCACATATCAACAAATGTCTTCTACTAATAACGCTCTGTTGGGCCACAGAAAATAATTTCATCGGCTAAAAGATGAGCGAACAATATTTTCCTTCGTTTTGCGACATAAAACAAATAAAAAACCTGCTGCACACTTTTCTGTGTTGTCAGAAATAGACTGTGCAGTGACAAACTGTTGCCAATAAGGCGGTAAAAACGTTACACGACTCAGATAATCAGATTTAAACGGAGCTACTTTGTGTTGAAATGTTTTTATGGGGCATAAAATTAATTCACTTTTAAATTTGAACAACATGGTTTTGTTAATGTAGCGAATATATTTAAAAACGTATAGTAAAAATACTGAGGTTTGTTAATTAAAAGTTTTCAAGAGGATGTTTAATTACCGGGAGGTGACAAAGTTATACCGTTCCACTGTCGTTTTCGAAACGAATCCACGTGGCTTCTTGGCCCGTTCATAATAAATCTTAAATTTGGTTAAACCTTTACATAACGATAGAGTTACATATTCACTTAGTAGGATTCCGTTTGGGATACGTGCTCGAGAAGTTAAATTACAAGGCACAAGTGAACATAATTCATTCTTAGGTTTTAGTGTAAGACAGTTTTCGCAGATAATTACGACTGCGGGGATGTTTAGAGAAAAGCTGAATTTCGACTTAAACGTATTAAAACTAATTTACATATTTTGCATATTCTAATAAAACGCAGAGAATATACATTATTGCATCCTCAAGAAAAGTTGACTCAATGTTATCGTCCCTAATTAAGGGTTGTACAAAACAACCCCTAGCAAACGAATACGCTGAAATACGATTTTTTATTTGTTGCAGATATCTGTTTGTGATGACTATAGTTTACCTGTTGACCACCTCGCCAAAAAACGACCAAACAGCATTGCAGTGCCTAACCCTCATTCCACCGTTTTTAACGACTGGAATTTATCAAGCCCCAACGAGGAAAGGGTGAGTAAAGTTCATACAATGAAAAAAAAACGCTCATACTGAAATATTAACTCAAAAAGTCCTTGTAACTACAAAAGACTGATCAAAGCTGCTTAACTATTTACATTCCGCATTTATTTACATGAAAGAAAAGTCTGACTCCGATAGGGGAAGAAACAACCCTAACAACTTAAACTATATTTATTGCTTCTACTTGACCAGCATAGAGAAGGAATCGTGTTCAATCCCCTACAGTTAAATCAATGTAAATTGTTAAAGTTCTACAAGGACGCTGCGTGAATCCTGCAGAATGAAATTCTTGGCAAATACTTGTTATTCTAATTAATCCTAATTAAAATTCGGGAAATTCTACCTTTAAAATTAGTTCTGATTCTGTTGAAAAGTAACATAATGTTTTGTTTTTGTTGCTCAATTGAAAAAGTCTATTTTGGATACAGAAATAATTTTACAAGGTCACAATTAACCCCCAATTCAAAAACAGGTAGGTAGACAAGGCTTTTTTTAAAGCTCAATCTCGTTCTAGTCGCTAAGAAGTGCTGAACAGCAAGTATCTTAAAATTACTCTATCTTTTTTCTACTGCATATTGAGTTCGTACCAAAAACCTGGGAGGTGATAGAAAGACTAAAAATAATGATGGTATTTCATATAAAATTAGTAAATTATTAATAAATCGGTACAGTCTACATTTATAAATACTATGAACTTTTACATTGTTCAACCATAAAAAACTTTATTGAAAACGAACATTACTTTAATAAAAGTAAAAATAGCAACAAAACCCTGAAAAATGAATAACTACATTACATTAAAAGATTAAAAAAACAAGTAACCAAGTAATTAACGACATTAAAAAAGTCAAAACGGCTTAAAAAATTACCACAAATGTCCAATATGGGCTCATCTTACATCCACACATTTCCTCAATCTTCTAAGATTAGATCTTTGTACTTGAAATAACATTCCAGGATTATTTCGGATGTTTTCGCAGTGAAAACGTATCCTATCAATTGATTTATTTCTTGTATTTACAGGTGTACTGTAAACTAAGCTTTCAAGTGAAAATCGCATGGGTTGATATCTGGCGAACGTGCTGGCCATAAAAATGGTCCACCTCTTTCAATCCACCTATCTGGAAAAATGTTGTTCAGATGGGCACGTATACCTCACGATTGAATTGAGGGGGTGCTCCATCGTGCATAAACCACATACATTGGCGCTTTTGTAAAGGTATATTCTCAAATAAAGTTTGCAGATTATGTAAAAGTTTATTTTTATAAATGAAGACTGCACCAATTTATTAATAATTTACTAATAATACAGGATGCTTCCTGTAATTGTACATTCAAAAAGAATGTGAATGCGCTAATAGGTGTGCAGTGCGACATAAAATTGCCCGTATCTCTTAAACCGTTAATGTTATCGAGATGTCACAAGAGGACTTGATATATCTAAAAATGTTTACAAAAGCCAATTATTGCATTTATAACTGAAAAAAGTTTTACTTACAAAAAAAATTGTGCATCCACCATTTAACTTATTCGGTACCTGAGTTCACATGTAAACTGCTCCAAAAAATTAACGCACCACTAACAAATTTGTAATTATTTTATTTACAAAATTTAATTAAAAATCAAACATTATATTTCTATAGACCTTATTAAATTGTTAACAAAAGAATCATTTTCTAAAAATGTAACCCTAAAATTTAGCATAGCAAAACTAACACAAAAGAAAAAAGAACCAAAAAAGGAAATTTTAATTCTTTAAAGAAAGATTTTTTAGAGTCTTAATATCGGGTATTTCCACCTCTTCTTCTAATCGTGGCCTGGCATCGGCGATTCATGCTTAAAATAAGATTTCGAATACTGTTTTGATCCAGTTCATTCCATATTTCAACCAGAAGTCGCCCCACATCTTCCAAGTTGTTAGGCTGGTTGGGATGAGCTCGTAATTGCCTTCCGAGTATATCCCAAATATACTCTATTGGATTAAGGTCGGGACTTCGGGCAGGCAAAATCATAGTTTCAATGCCAACTTCCAATAAATAATCTCTTACTATTCGGGCTGTGTGAGGTCGAGCATTATCTTGCATTAATAAAAAATTTTCACCGATATGAGGGGCATACGGCACAACATATTCCTCAAGAATATCCAATATGTAACGTTCAGCATTAAGATTTCCATTATTTAGCACCACCAAGTCCGTACGACCCGTTAACGAAATTCCACCCCATACCATAACCGAGCCTCCGCCGAATAAGGTGGTATTCGCTATATTGCATTGTGCATATCGTTCTGTTGGCCTTCTAAAAACACGAACACGTCTATCGCAAGTATGCAGACAAAATCTGGACTCATCTGTCCAAAGAACTCTTTCCCAGTCAGCTTCCCCCCAGTTGACATGCTCTCTGGCAAAGTTTAACCGGGCTCTACGATGATCTACGGTTCGTGCTGGCCCTCGTCTGGCAATGCGAGGTCTCAAATTATCTTGTAGAAGACGTTGTCGGACGGTTTCCAAGCTTACTCGAATCCCATGTGCGTTTTGAAGCTGAGATTGTAACATTCTTGTTGTTACGAATCGTTGTCTTAAAGCGGAAAGCCTTAAAAAACGATCTTGGCCGGGGGTCGTGATACGATGTCTGCCTTGGCCAGCTCTTCTAATGTGCTCACCAGTCTCCCTGTATCGTTCAACCATACGCGATATTGTTGTATGGGACACATTAAATCTCTCACCTATACGGCGATAACTCCAACCTTCTTCGTGCAATACAATGACTTGTGCACATTCATTAGGCGTCAAATTTCTGGCTTCACGTTGCATGTTAACAATTTAACCAGAAGAATATCACAAGACTTAAAAATTCAAATGTAGCAGCTAAAAATCAAACGACTAATGGCCTATTTATCTTACAAGCAATTATAGGAATTCAGAAAAAAACTCAATAACACAACAAACACAGTGAAGATAATTTTAGTATGTCGTTAAAATAAATAATATTTGATGCTCTTCCAAAATTTTATGAAATATTTTACAGTTTGTTCAAAATGGCTAAAAAATTCAGAAAATATTAAGTGGAGCGTTAATTTCTTGGAGCAGTGTATGTTGTAGACTTGTATATCACGCCAAAATGTGTGCAATTATGGTGTTTATTAACGGTTGAAATATTACTAATTTCCAATCAGCCATTTAATAATTGTAATTAAAAAACCATTTTTCATTCCCAACTTTAGAGCCCTATAGTTCGTTAACGAAGGGCGTGAAGGAAAAATTTTATATGAAATACCATCATTATTTCTAGTCTTTCAATCACCTCCCAGGTTTTTGGTACTAACTCCTGGGACACCCTGTATAATAGCTCAAACTTTCCCAAAAACTTCTCTGTTCCCAAATATCAATACTTTAGAACGATTGTTCGGTATGTAAAAAAGGGTTTGACGATACAAGAGTCCGTTTGAAATTTTAATTTTTCCCCATTTTAAATTCAGTTCAATAGCTGTTTTTGACAGACAAATTGTATTATTGATGACAGACGTTTTCATGCTTAATATACCTACTTATGGTTTATAGATTATAGGTTTATATTGAGTGTTTACCCTGTATGATACATTTCATATTGTACACTTATTTAATTAATAATGAATTTGAGCGTAACTTAATGAACGCACTGTAAATGGAATCCGCAAACGTACTATGTATTTGGAATTCTATGCATTTTCGTACTTTTTACATGTTTTGCGAACGCAATTCAATGTTGATTTTAATTAAAACAGGAGATCAAAGAACCGTGATTAATTTAATTTAACTCACAAATCTGCCCAGTGAAAACAGTAAGCCGAAAACACCATTGGGAGATGCACTGGCATCTGGCGAATGTTAAATAAGTTAGAACGTCTCAAAAAAAATTAAAAGAAGACTTCTTATTTATTAGTTATTTTTAAAGCTGTAGCTCGAGTAGAGCCCTCGATAATTTCAGTAAATTTACACTTAAAAGATAGGGAAGGCAATAGATAGAAAGGTAGAAATCCTCTAAAGAATAAAATAGAGTACTAGAGCTATGATTTATAATTTATAAACGAAATCAAAGTAATTTCTATACGACAAAACTACATATTTTCTCCGTATGAAATCAAATAATTTCACAAATATTAAACAAAATAACCAACCCTGTTATTTTCCAGCTACTTGTCGTTATTCCGTGAGGGACATAGGGTGAATTTCCACCCTCATGCTGAAATTATTGGCTGTGGCCAGTGCCTTTAAGCTGTCGGGATATATGCGCCGCAGGTTGTCGCAAAACACGAACGTAAATATTATACTTTGAGAGATTTATACCATTCAGAACTGTTTTCCCTTAAGATTAAAAAAAACAGTAATGCAGAATCAGATGAGATAACATGGGGCTTTTAATCAGTGAAAATATATTTCTCTGAAGCTAGATGGGATTAATTCACAAAAGCAAGGAGCACATTTTATAGGTAGTTTGCAATAATTATGTTTTTGCAACAAGTATACAGTGTGAATCATGAGGAACTGTACGCAGCTTTAGGACAGACATAATAAGAAATAAATGTCATAAAATAGTGAGAAAAAAAATTCAAAGGGCCAGTGTTTTTGGTAGTCAAGATGCGGTCCTTTAAAAGTGACTTTCGATAAATTATATTATAGAGTATCCAATAGAATCGTCACCATGTGGATTCCAGAAAACACTGGAATAGAAAGAAATGAAATAGCAAAGAAGGGAGACTTAAGCACCCTTTTGGGGGACCGGTATGTACATGAACATGGGAAACATCTAGTAGGGCCTAGATAATCAAAGATCCTTCTAGGTGACTGCAACCAGTTGAGATCAAGTCTAAGTTAGAGTTAGACAGACAAGAAACGCTTTAGCAGCCCTTAACTATCAGCTGCCCTAGCTTCGCTATGCTCGTCCGTGCATCTAATAGTCTTGATCTGCTAAAGCACTTGTGGCACAATATCCTATTGAGTCTCAGAGAATACATACATACATCCAATAAAAGCTTGAAAGTTTTTATTAATTACAATTGTATATTGATTAATACCCGCATAATATTATAGCTTTTAACTAAGACCGAGAATTAAATCATTACCCGTTAAAATACAATCCGTCACAGAGAGATATTTTAATAAGATTTATCAATCAAACCACAACCTATTGTTCTTCCAACGACTCGTTTTCTAATTACACCATAACCGTCTTCTCTTTGGACGAAACATATTATTCCTTAAACAAACGAAATCTCTTGTCATAAACACCGACATTTTGTAATTGGATCTCATTTCTCAACTGAAGCTCTCAAATTTCCAGCGACTTCTATTTCTTTGTTTTCTCGCTAACGGATCACGAGTATGCCTTGAATACATATTTCCTTAAACCGTCTTTGAGTTTTTGTTTTCGACGACGTTAAACACCCCCAGAGCTCCTTTTAATAGGGCACTGAAGATACACTGTAATAACGTGTATTCTAGTGGAATTCACAATGGAAAATGTAGTTGAATATCACAAAATAACAAAAAATAATATCACCGCAACCGAGATTCGAACGCCTAAAATTCATGCAACAGTGGAATTATTTATAAAAAAAATATTTTTTTATTGGAAATTTCCTCCCCTTTAATAGCCTTTTGGAGCTTAAGTTCTTTACGTCAGGTTATGTTTGAGCGACCAGGGGTCGCGACGCAAGAGATCTGACCGTTACATTACGTTACGTTATGTTACGTTGCTTCGTTATGTGCCTTGCTTGCATGCGTGTGCTCTCTCCTGAGTCTCTCTCTCGTTTACGAAGCAGCGATTCATATGCTTCGGCCTGGAATCGAACCCGGTCCGCCCGCGTGGAAGGCAAGCATTCTACCACTGAACCACCGATGCTATATTAAAATTCTATGCAAAGCTGGCATTCGCAGTGCTGGTGATCTACTTGAATTTGTTCGGATAAATTTTTACTATTATTTTTTTGCGCGATTGATCTTTTTTGTTTATTTACAGCATCGGTTGTCAGGACGGTAGGTTGTGTTTACTGGTTTCTAAGTTTATCACGTCGGTAAGTGATTTACTTACCGTTCAGACGTCGAAAAGTAATAAATAGCATAAAAACAATTTCACCAAAATGCAAAATATATTTTAAACTGATCGAGAAGTATAAATGTCACTTTTGGCATTTCGTTCATTTCGAAGAAATTTAAATTATTTTATTCGGAATTTATTTCAATACGATCGCGCAAAAAATGGTATAAGCATCTCGAACGTTAAGGGTAATTACAACGTTTGAATGTAGATTCCTTTCGTAAAATTGGACAAAATGATATGAGGATTAAGGGGTCTAGCACATTTACTTTTCAAAATACAGGGTGTTGAAATTTTGAGAACTTGAATGTTTTAACTCGATAACTTTAAAATGGATGAATAAATTGTTTTGACATTTGGCAGGTTGTTTTTAAATGTAAAAGGGCATATTTTGATAGAAATAGTAGTTTGTGCAACTAGTGTAGATATTGTAATGTTTTTCTTATTTATTTAAACAGTTTTTAACGTGGGATAAAATTATACATTCACTATGGCTAATTACTACTGATTTATTAAAGAAACACTTACACACTATAATAAACTTAATTTATATACACACTACTTAATGTCTATTAATTTATCTACACTCGTTATAATAATTGTCCTAATTTATCTTCAACACTCTTTATATTCACTTTCTGTTCACTCACTGTATACTGATTTACTGTATACTGAACAACTCCCGACTCACTCGAAAACCCGCGTATATATAGTCCCTCGAATCTCTAGAACTTTCTTGAATTCATCGCCTTCTACACTGTTCGAGAACAGTCTCGATATTACCTGCGAAAGAACCTTTCTAGAAAGGTCGCATTCATAGTTTGCGACAGGACCGGCTTCAGAATCAGTGAGTTCGTAACAATATGATGGCCATATCGCACGAGGACGAAGTTTGAGCACGACGCGTAGGCGGAGTGCTCAATCGTTCAAGTGCGATAGGGACAATCCACACGAGTCGAACAGCATATTTTTTCTACGACCCACTTATGAAAAAATCTAGAAAATAAAAATTTCTATAAACTGTAATATAACTTCAAATTGAAAATTTAACAATTCAATTTTACGTTTCCACTAATTTTTTTGTGGTAAACGTACAGTTCTTGAATGTCCAATTTGTATAATGCTACACGGTTTCCCTTTTTAAATATACGATGCTGTTATAAGTAGATGTTGCCAGTCGGACTCCCTCATGAAGGGTACCCTACCATTATCTATAATAATGAATATTCTGCTAAATATTTCAAACGTCTACCTGTTGTCGTTATTAATATCAAGCAGAAAAATTATTTAAAAATAAAATTAACAATAAAAAAAACTTCTTCACGGTGAATCGAACCCGGGTCTACCGCGTGAGAGTCTGGTTTGCTTACTACTCGACCACCGAGGAATATGCAAATTGTTTATCTATAACGTCAGATGTATTACATAATTTTTGCTTAAAAGGAACTAAAGTTTTACCTTTTTTCAAAATTCCTTAAATATTAATATTTTTCGAGTTATTAACAAAAACCTAAATGCTATCTTGTTTCATCTGAGTTTCAATAGGACTAAAGGAACTACTAGCTTCTGAGACTCTCCTCAGAAACTGAGTAGAAGTAAGGGGGCACAATAGATCTTCTAGGTCTCAGTGAATGTTACCCCAAAATACTCACATACATACATACATACACATTTTTGAACTTGTTGATTAGACTATATGCCTTGGCACTCTCAAAAAAGTTACGTTGTTGTGTCTAGCCACTGGCTTAAGGGTTTTCAAGATTAATGTTTCCATAATTGTGAAAAATGTATCTTACAGGTTTCCGTTTTCAGATAATTTGAAAAATTAATTGGAAAATCGCGTGCAGATGTTGTTGTCATTATAAAAAAAATATGCAAATGTTGATCACAAGCTACTGAAAGATAGATAAGCAATTTTCATTTAAATATTCATCAAAACTTTGAAAAGAAAGGGGAAGCGATTAAAACTTATTGTGTTCATCGAGTCACTAACGTACCTATCTACAAGTTTTATCAATATTTAAATTAAACGAAAACTGTGTTTTAAAACAGCGCTGTCATGTAATCATCACTGTGTTCATAAATGAGAAGCGACAGTATCATTCATTCCATTACGTTTTAAATACAGGTTAGTAAGAATAGGTAAAATTCAAAACGATCTGTTTATTATTATGTTCAATTTAATAAAAACAAAAATAATGGAATGGTAACTGTAGTGAAGGATAATAGGAAACTCGACTTAAGAAACTATTACTTCGTTCTACAGTGTCAAAGATTACACAATAAAAATATAAGATGTTTCACTCCAGCTGTCCCAAACGGACGCCGCTCTCATAAATTATGTTTACGACTCGCTTTTGTTGTCAATAACGAGACCGGTAGATACCAGAGAAGTTCGAAAAGATTATTTTATTTTAAGCTATACAGGGGTAATTAGAGAAATATACATTTCAATTAATAGGATTCTTTATCACAAAGGTTTATTTTTAAATGTTAATTATTTCGAAAAATGTTCGGGATATGAATTTGAAAAGGTAATTAAAAAATTAACTTGAATTTTTAAAATGAATGAATTCACAGTTTTTATTCAGCATCGTAGTAATTTTGTGATACTTATTGATAATCTAGCAGATATTTATCACAAATTCAGATAAATATACTTATTAGCCACCAGAATAATAGGCCACTAAATCTTAAATTTTGATCTTTAAATAACGCGTATTTTTTGGATTGACAAGGTTAAAACAGTAAAAAGAGAAGCAGCTGCAGGATATTGAAAAATTCTATAAATGTTGTAAAATACTAAGTTTGGAGTTTGGTTTATGTGTTAAATTTAATCTATTGTCTTTCAAATCTTTCAATATACATTTGAGAGTAAAATATATATGGACTCTTGTATAGAGACTTGAATAGTATTTGAAAGGAAATTGATCACATGGATGATGAAAAGAAAATTTAGTAAATTCGTTCAAAAGGAACTGACCAATTCCACTTTGATTAGCTATATAATTGAATTTTTGTGTTTTCTTGCGCAATGTACTTGTTTATATAATATCCTCATTATAAAAATAAATCCGTAATTTTGTATTAGCAAATATTATAAAATATTTAGTGTTTAAGCTTTGCTATTAAAGAGAAAAATATTAATATGACTTTTTGCTCATTTCAACAATTAATTAAAAAATTTTAAAAATATTTACAACATAAATATAAAACACGAACAACCAATAAACACCGTTCTAAAATAACAGCGCTCGACGGGCGACGTCCCGTATAATATGCCAAATTAAATGCAAGTAAGGACGTAGCGACATACTGTACCATCCAGGTCACCAGACAGTCACCAGCGGCATCGGTGCTTTACGCGATAAATTCGAACGAGTGAAACATCTTATATTTTTATTCTATAATCTTTGACAGTGTCTTGCTCATGTATCTATATTTATTTTCCCCATCTATGTCTTAATATTTTTCACATAATCATGTCGTGATGAAACTATCGTTTAAAAGGGTGTCGAGTGAATGAATGATGGGGAAAATTTCATCAAAACCATTAAAAAGACAAAATTTCAGAAGCAAACCTACTCTTTATAGATCTCAAGGGAAATCTGCTCGCTTAATTAAAGTCAAGCTTTTAAGGTACTGCATATTATGTTTAATTCGGTATGCCTAAAAGACATTTCTTTGCTTTAGACCCTGGGGGGTTGTGTGAAAAAGGTTGAAAGCTACAATTAGAGTAATGGTTCATGGCCAAAAAATCCATTTTTGATTAATTATTCCTTTGTCTTTCAGTCACTTAATAGTCAACGGAGGGTTCTGGATAATATAGTAATTGAACACCGTTTATTTCAAGGTGTCGGAAATTTCGTTGAAAACTGTTTATTATACAAACAGGGACGGATTACGGAGAAAAAAAAAGTTCTTTAATTTTACGCTAACAACCATGTTTCGGATCTATATTTTTTTTTCAAACAAATCTGTTAATTTCCAGATTGTTAGAATTTTATTTCATGTAGTTTTTAATGGAAAATCGACAAGAACAATACGTCAGACCTAATATCAGGATAATGCTAGGCAATGTAACAAGAGAAATCTATCACCCGTATGCATAGTCGATCGCCATCGACTCTCCGTGGGATCGCCAATCGCCATGCAATAATTTTGATGCAGAGTCAAGCAATACGGCAATAAAAAACACGTGTGTCAAAGCAGGTGTGTCTTGTAAACAAATGAATTACGCATGCTTGAGCTGTTTGGCGAATTGCCAGCGAGGGGAACGGAGAGAGGTCGATTCTGCAATGCAAACTAAGCGCCATGACTTCTCCAGCGACGCGCTAAAGCGTTCGCCGGGAGACTCTCCGGAAGATTGCCCCTAATGCATCTTATAGGTGCTGGAAAGTCCAAGATCCTAGAGTCAGTTTCCAAAAAAGTCTAGGGGCCCGAGTCAACATTATTGTTAATCGATTATGGTCTTTTTTATTTTTATCTGAAAGTGTTCACAAATAAACAAAATAATATTACAGATTTTTAATCAACTATTTATCTCCATTTCCTTCACTTCCTACGTAGCCTTATGATATTCTCTGTTCCAGGTGGTAGTTTTAGACACCTATTCCACGCCAAGAGACTCTAAACAACATCTTAACCCCGAAGAGGACCAAAAAGATCTAACCAGTCCAGATAAAGAATATTCACAACCGTATACTACCGGTAAGTTTAAATGAAATTTTTATACTCAGAAGAAACTTTTGTATAAAAAGTAAGTTGGGTTAAATCAACACAAAATCACATATTTTTAGTTTGAGTGTGGCAGGATAGTTTCTGGTCACCATGTATATGAAATGTGTTCATAGAATGCGTGACCACGATTCTGTTTAGAAATTTTCTCTAAGCTAACAGACTGGAAT
The DNA here is from genome assembly GCA_910591685.1 of Galerucella tenella. Taxonomy (NCBI): domain Eukaryota; kingdom Metazoa; phylum Arthropoda; class Insecta; order Coleoptera; family Chrysomelidae; genus Galerucella; species Galerucella tenella. The sequence goes on along the minus strand of CAJUYH010006412.1, from coordinate 40,438 downwards.
GAATATCTTCATCCATTTACCACTTATTTTAATGACATTACATTACAATTAAACATAAACTTGCAGATTGCGTGCCGTATTTTACTGCATGCAACTTTTCTCTTCGTGCTGGCCATTTTTTTACATACCGGGAGGTCAGATACCTGTGTCCAGTTTTCCAAATTACAGATGACATCGAATATATTTAGTTGTTGAGACGCATATTTTTGTTCAGAAGCAAAATAAGAAGAGGAACAAGCAGCTTTCAAACCAGGAAGGCAAGCAAATGATAATATATACATTTTAAGAAGACTAATTGATAAGACAATTGATGCGGGAGAAGAGATGTATTTAGCATTTATAGACTTGAAGGCAGCTTTTGATACAGTAGAAAAAGAAAAAATTTAGGAGGTATTGGAAGACTTAGAAGTACCGAAAGCTTTAATTAAGAGACTGTAAAATTAAGAGTGCAGATAGGAGGTCGAAGATCGGATGAGTTTTCAATGAAAAAAGGTATAAAACAAGGTGATAGCTTAAGCCCACTGTTGTTTGTTATTATTATGGACCAAATAGTGAAGGAAATAAAAAGACAAGAAGGAAATCTGGACACGATAATAGGGTACAGGAACATGGTACCGGTCAGACTAAGTAACCTACTATATGCAGACGATATCGTACTCATATCAAAATCGAGAAATAAAATGCAGAAACTAATTAACTTACTGGCAAAAGAAATAGAAAAGATGAAAATGACAATAAATACAGAGAAAACCAAAGTAATGATAGTAAATGAAAAACGTGGGAATAATTACGAGGAATTGAAATGTAATCACAAAACATTAGAAAGAGTAACAACCTATAACTAACTAGGAAGTATTTTAACAGAAGATGGAAAAATAGACGCAAAACTTAATAACAGAACAAATTACTACATGGGCCATTTGCTACATTACTAAGCCATAAATTCATTGATATGAATACAAAGATGGAAATATACAACAAAATTACGGTACCAACTATAACTTATGACAGTGAGAACTGGGTACTGCAGAAAAAGCATGAAACAAAAATAAATGCAATGGAAATGAAATATTTAAGGAGAATAGCAGGAAAAACGAAAGAGGACAAAGTAAGGAACGAAGAAATCAGAAGCATAACTAAGCAAGACCCAATAATATCAAATATTAAAAAGAAACAATTGAACTGGTTTGGCCACCTAGTAAGAATGAAGCAAGATAGAATAGCGAGAAAAGTAATGGAAATGGGAATATCAAGAAGAAGACAAAGAGGAAGACCCAGGAAGAAATGGATAGACCAGATTGAAGAAATTGGAAAGAACAAAGGAAAGTAATTAGGAGAGATAGGAGAGATGAAGTCATTAGCCAGGGAAAGAAAAGAATGGAAAACATGGGTTCAGGAAGAACTCCAATCCGACGCCTGAGAAGGCATAAGGATAAGAGAAAGAAAGAAAGATTTTTGTTCAGATGTTTATTATTGAAATAACTTTGTTTTCAATGTCAAATATTTACGAATCCTCGCTATACTATACTATATGTTTTATCTGGCGGTTACTTTTTATAGTTTTCGCTTGGAGAGTTTCAGTGGGTGATTCATTTTAAACTAGTCAACCATTCATACATAAAATCCGAATCATTTCAAATTGATGGCTCAAAACCACAATGGAATACAGTGTCTCACTAAAGCTTTTGATAAAAAGAGTGGAAGTTTCAATAATTGATCGCAATCGCATCCTGTTGTATAAATCGAAAATATGCCAAAAACTTAACAGACAAGTCATTTCAATTACTTGAATTAGTTTTCCTCCGATATTGGCAACCCTATGACTGGAATTTCGGATGAATTTGCCAAGTCTATTGTACCGCTGGATAGTATTCAACTTTACGGTGATTTAACAAATTCAACAATGCAGTGATTAAGGTTTGAAAGAATCGAAATTGCATAAAAATACTAGACTGAGAATAAGTGAAGGTTTCAAGTTTGTTTGGATTTGTTTGGTCGGCGTGGATTTAATTGGCCGAAAATATTTAAAAAAAAGGTAGAACGTGTCGCGGGCCACACGGTAGACACTTTAGTTCCTTTTAAGCAAAAATTTTTTGAATCAATAAATAAATACACATATTAATATAAGAATTTATTTTACTCTGGATGAAACTTCATTTAACAAAAATATACAGTAGTATTAATTATAGATAAGAATAAAAATCTTATCATTAAGTTGATTGGCACAATAGTTATTTATGATACAAGTGCGTGAAGTTATACTTTTGCGCACGAGTTGCGAAAATGCCAAAATATTATATGAAATAATCCGTACAAATTAACAATAAATACCTAAAATAGAATAAAATGGGTATTTAAGGGGACCTCAGATTTTATAAAATTATGTAATACATCTGATGTTATAGATAAGCAATTTGCATATTCCTCGGTGGTCCAGTAGTAAGCAAACCAGACTCTCACGCGGTAGACCCGGGTTCGATTCCCCGTGACGAAGTTTTTTTTTATTGTTAATTTTATTTTTAAATAATTATTCTGCTTGATATTAATAACGACAACAGGTAGATGTTTGAAATATTTAGCAGAATATTCATTATTATAGATAATGGTACGGTACCCTTCATGAGGGAGTCCGACTGGCAACATCTACGTATAACAGCATCGTATATTTAAAAAGGGAAACCGTAGCATTATACAAATTGGACATTCAAGAACTGTACGTTTACCACAAAAAAATTAGTGGAAAAATAAAATTGAATTGTTAAATTTTCAATTTAAAGTTATATTACAGTTTATGGAAATTTTTATTTTCTAGATTTTTTCTTAAGTGGGTCGTAGAAAAAAAAAGCTGTTCGACTCGTGTGGATTGTCCATATCGCACTTGAACGATTGAGCACTCCGCCTACGGCGCCTATGGCCTTCATATCCACACTAGTTGCACAAACTACTATTTCTATCAAAATATGCTCTTTTACATTCAAACACAACCTGCCAAATGTCAAATCAATGTATCCATCCATTTTAAAGTTATTGAATCGAATCGAATCATTCAAGTTTTCAAAATTTCAACACCCTGTATTTCGAAAAGTAAATGTGCTAGACCCCTTAATCCTTGTATCATTTTGTCCAATTTTACGAGAGGAATCTACATGCAAACGTTGTAATTACCCTTAACGTTCGAAATGCTTACACCATTTTTTGCGCGATCGTATTGAAATAAATTCCGAATAAAATAATTTAAATTCCTTCGAAATGAACGAAATGTCAAAAGTGACATTCATACTTCTCGATCAGTTTAAAATATATTTTGCATTTTAATGAAATTGCTTTTATGCTATTTATTATTTTTCGACGTCTGAACGGTAAGTAAATCACTCACCGACGTGTTAAACTTAGAAACCAGTAAACACAACCTACCGTCCTGACAACCGATGCTGTAAATAAACAAAAAAGATCAATCGCGCAAAAAAAATTATGGAAATAATAGTAAGAATTTATCCGAACAAATTCAAGTAGATCACCAGCACTGCGAATACCAGCTTTGCATAGAATTTTAATGTAGCATCGGTGGTTCAGTGGTAGAATGCTCGCCTTCCACGCGGGCGGCCCGGGTTCGATTTCCGGCCGAAGCATATGAATCGCTGCTTCGTAAACGAGAGAGAGACTCAGGAGAGAGCACACGCACGCGAGTAAGGCACATAACGAAGCAACGTAACATAACATAACGTAACGTAACGGTCAGATCTTTTGCGTCGCGACCCCTGGTCACTCAAACCTAACCTGACGTAAAGAACTAAAGTTCCAATAAACTATATATTATTAAATCCATGCCGACCAAGTAAATCTTTTTCGTCTAAGTGTCAACTTTTAATTTTTATTAAAATCACGGAGCTTTCAGTATTGGTGGCTCCTCGCTTACTTCTTTGTTGTTTTGCGACTGAATAAATAAAGAGACAAAGCAATATTAACGATAATTGTGCACTTAAAAAAGTTTCGAACCCAAAAATTTAAACCGGAAACTCTGAGAAATAGTTCAACTCTCAATTTGGATCGAATCCTCGTCTTCTCGAGTAAAGTACTTTAAGATGTAATAACTTCTGAGATGGGGGAAAGCCCTATCTGACGATGTTAAACTAATTTAACGAATTATAAAGTAATATTCAACATTTTTCGAGAGCTTTCAATACTTGGTTAAGTACATGAGAATTTCATTTAATAAAACATAATTGTGTTGCCAACTTGACTATACCCAGCGAAACAAAATAACGAGATATATTTTCAATTCGAAATATGAGGAGAAATTAGGAAAATTCATACAACAGCAGCAAATTTACGTTTTTTAAAACACAACTTTCAGAAGATTAATCACTAGTAGCTTTTAATTGTTTTTTTGTCTCTGGCCTAATTTTATGCGAACGTTCTGTACATCAGTTTGCTTTGGGTAACAAAAGGTGTTTAAAATCAAGCTTGTTCTAGTCTTCACACATTTACAGGCTTACGACATAGCTAAGCTATATATAGAGGCTTTCCTAATTTAAGGTCTCAAGATGTCTACCCCGTTTGTAGACTGTCATCCCCAAAAATATTCTAAGTTAAATTGAGTTTTGTTTTGAGTTAATTTCCTCATTTTTTCACAATTATAAATTCATTTTGTAGCTACACGGAAAGCAATAATGACATTTATCTCAAAAGCTTCCAAATTTTATTCAATTTATTTTCTTTCTCCTCGCCAGAAACTCGATATTTAGTTATATTTCTCCGTTGCAATGTAGGGTTGTTTAGTTTTCGAAGTTATCCCTTAATACAACGAGGGCAAAAAGCACTTCCACTTATAAGAAAACTTTTATAAATATTCTTTGTTTTCAAAACAAAAGACAACAAATGTCTTAAACTAACATTCTTCAAGAATAAAAATATTAATCATAATAATGATTACACTGTTTGAGCTTGTTTTAGTCCATTAGAATAACTAATTAATTAAAGAATTAAATAAATTGTTCTGTATGTGACTCAAACTTTATAGCTATCATTCACATTAACGCGTCGTATTCCACAAATGTCCTTTTCTGTCACTTAGTTTAGGGGAGATAAGCGTCAAAACTCATTATTATTTCACCTTCTACAGCTACTTTTCTTCTACATTATCAAATAAACTGTTTCATCCCTTCATTTCATTTTTTTGAGAAGGAAAAACTTATCCACTGTTTTAGTTATAAGATGCGACATAGGGATTCCTGTACAAAACTGTCAAACGAGAGCTAACTTTGTTATCAAATAAGTTAGCTCGCGTTTGACAGTTTTGTTCAGGAACCCCTATGTCGCATCTTATAAATAACACAGTGTTAACGCAAATTATTAAAAGTCATTAATTAGAAGTCATTAGCTCGCTGTTTTTGTAAAATAGGTTCATAGGAACCTCTCTGCTTAAAATTGAATAACGAATCGCCCACAAAAGCATTTCGGTATAGATACCGAGCAGAAAATTCATCTTTAGCGGAATGTATTTTTAAAAATTTGGCGAAAGCGACGGGATACTAACTTTTTGTAATTTTCGGCTTTATATTCCAGTCAAACAGTGTCCAAACTAGTTTGACAAATTCAGATGACTGAGAATGTTATATTCATGCAAAAAATAAAACTTCATCACACAACATTTGCCAATTATGGGTAAAATAAGCAAAAAGTCAGTATTCCGACGATTTAGCCATAGTATCAAAATAATTCAGTGTGCCCAACACCGCGTAAATTTTTTGAAAATTTGGCGAAAGCGACGGGATACTGAGTTTCTGTAATTTTTTGCTTTATATTGCAATCAAACAGTATCCAATCTAGTTTGACAAATCCAGATGACTGGAAATGTTATATTTGATGAATAAACTAGACTTTCATTGCCTGACATTGGCCGTTTATAGGTAAAAGTAAAAGTAAAACTCAATATCCCGTTGCTTTCAAAAAGTATTTTCGGCGTTTTCCAATTTCATGTCTTTTTCTTCTAATAGACGCATAGGGGTCTATTCAGTTAGTAATCCTTTAAAATTTAGATGCCTTTTAAAAATAAGTTTTTAACGGGCCTTTAAAAACTTGTTGTTGAAATGCTATTCTGCAAGTATACATTTTAGAGGACTGTTAAAAATTATTTATTTTAAAGGGTTCCTTTAAAATTTAAATAGGAGTATCTGGCAACAGCGCTTTTGTCATTTAATATCAAGCTAGAGACCTGGTTTAATAAAAAAGATATAAAGTTAATGAAGATAGAAGGACATTTGTATTTGATGGTAAACTAACCTAAAAATCACTCTCCATAAAGTTTTTCTGGTTTCTTGCATGCAATTATTATAAGTTATATACAGGGTGGTCCGTAAGTAATGGTCCAAAGTGGAATGGAAGATTCCTTGCATAAAAATATAACAATTTGACGTAACTTCCTTCAATAAAATATTGGTAATAAAAAAGATACAGGGTGGCAAAGTTTAAATGTCGAAAATGTTTTTTCTCAGTAAATTGGAAGATGTATTTTCTAGAGGGCGCCACAAAAACTATGTTGTTGTTGTTTTAGCAGGCTATTTTGAAGGAATCCTTTAAAATTTTAAGGGAAATGTAGTTAGCGAATACCGATTTGATTTTAGCGCCGGTTAAATTTTTAAGGGCCTCTAAATTTTAGAGGAAGAGTTACAGAATAGACCCCATATTCTACAATAAATTTGATTAAATACAACATTTCCAGTCACTTGAGCCTGTTAAACTAGATGGGACGCTCTTTAATATATAACGCAAATTATTGAAAGTAATTAGCTTGCTGTTTTTGTAATTTTGTAAAGTTTCCATGTTTATAGGAACCTGTCTGCTCAAAATTGAATGAGGAATCGCCCATAACAGTATTTCAATTAACTTTGGAAGATATAGATACCGAATAGAAAACTCATGTTTCGCGGAATTTCTTTTCCAATTTGGCGAAAGCGACGGGATACTGAGTTTTTGTAATTTTCGGCTTTACATTCCAGTCAAACAGTGTCCAATCTAGTTTGACAAATTCAGGTGACTAGAAATGTTGTATTCATTCAAGTAATGAAGCTTTATCATACCATATTTGCCAATTATAGGTAAAATAAGCAAAAAATCATTATCCCAATGCCGTTTTCGTCAAGTTTGAAACAAGGCTGTGTGCGAACAACGGAAATTTATTTCAAAATTTGGCGAAAGCGACGGGGTACTGAGTTTTTGTAATTATTTGCTTTATATTCCAATCAAACAGTATTCAATCTAATTTGACAGATCCAGATGACTAGAAATGTTTTATTAATGCAAAAATAAGACTTTATCACACAATATTAGCCAATTATGGGTAAAATAAGCAAAAAATCATTATCCCAACGCCACTTTTGTCAAATTTGAAAAAAGGCTGTGTGTTAATAATGCATATTTATTTAAAAATTTGGCGAAAGCGTCGGGGTACTGAGTTTTGGTAATTTTCTGCTTTATATTCCAATCAAACAGTATCCAATCTAATTTGACAAATCCAGATGACTAGAAATGTTGTATATATTAATAGTCGCGTCAATGAAGCCTTTGCTTCGGAAGTCCTCAAGAACTGCTCCGATTTTGATGAATTTTTTTTTAATTTTGTTTTTTTATATTATTTAAAATCAGAAACCTCTTAGAGCGGGGACGGAACTATTTATATTGTTTAAACAATATCAACGATATTTATATAAAAAATTCAGTTTGGTCTCTATTTTTTGTAAAAAAATCTCCATATATTAATCTTATTACATATATATAATATTTAACGTTGCATTATTATATATTACATATTTACGTAATAATTATG
>CAJUYH010006412.1:13082-32513 GCA_910591685.1 Galerucella tenella | reverse complement strand
AAGAACTTTCCCCACATTAAAATATGCCATTAAACTTCTTAAAAGTTAAAGTTGGGATATCTTTTGTTTTTGACTGCACAAGAAAAGTGGCCGCAATAGAATAAAATCGGTGGAGTTTCACGAGCTCTGGTAGATCATAAAAGGGAATAAATCAAAGGCAGAAAAATATTTCGCTGAATTTTGCTTTTTTAAAAGCTGGAGCTGTGGGATATTAGACTGATTATACACTGTCGGCGGCACTGATAAAAAAAATAATATTTTGAAGGTATTTAATATACAGGCTGTCGAAACAAAATGTATAATATGTTTCACAATAATGGCAAGATCGGTCTTAGGATACTACAAGATATATTTAGCAATGAATGTAAATTTACGTGAGACGCTGCTTATAGTTTCAATAATAGAGTACACGCATATTTCATATTTTGCTTGGATATTAATTTATAATAGTAAATATGATATCAAAAATTACTAATAATAGGAAATATACCAGTTTCCATTGGAAATTACTCCCAAATTTTAAAATAAAATTCAAATTTCAATGCACTTTCCGACCACAACCCGAGGATTTCCGAACGCTACCGATGATACGCGTGATGTCATATCTCTTGTGTTTACTTATGTCAATATGGCCGGTATTGCATTAGGTTATGTATAGTTGTGTGTTTATATTGTATTTTAATCAACTATTAATTGCTTCATCGACGTTAAAATATCATTTATATGTTTGTTTGAGGCCATTTGTGTGTGCTTTTTTTTCTAAAAGTCAACGTAAAGTGGAAAGTGGACATAATTATTCGATATTTCCGAGGATGGTTTAAAACTTTTGAAAGAATATATTTTATTTACTAGTTCAGTGTTCAGTGACGATTCTTTCATATTTTGTGAGTAAAGATATGGCTAGCGAAGGTTTTGTAAAAGCACAAACTGATAACTTGCCCAAAGTAGACTCATTTATGCTGCTTGAATTTATGGAGTCAAACAGCTGCTTTAATGCAGAGGAAATAAGAGGAGTTAAAGCATTATCGTAAGTACGATTTAAACTATGTTATATTTATATAATATATACCAGCCATATTTCGATGTGTGGCCGTAAGAAAATGATGTTTTTATGGTTGATTCCTAGACATATAAGTACATAGCCTCAAATTATTTAAGAATAAAAATTACCAGCATAGAAGTAGGTACTTACATTAAAATGGTCTTTACAAACAAAAGTAATGCCCTCTTAAGTGTATTTTTGCTTGCGCCACCAGGTAAAGTAACAAAAATTTTGTCTGGAGTTTTAATAGACGTTGATTTACACACTGGAACAATGCAATACTTGGAATACAAAGTTTTTTTTCGGCTTTATCCATTTTTAAAGCTTTCAGAATCAAATTGGGTCACAAGAACTCAGAGCGTGATACACGAATAAGAACGTAAACAAATGACGTCACACCATGGGGCAGCCATCTTTATGACGTAAAGCGCGTTTTGGCGGACTTTCAAATTTTATGATTTTTAAAGTCGTCTTAAAAGTAAAGTTTATATTTTTTTGAAAAAATAGGCATGCAAGGTGTTAGGAGACCTAATAATGCGTCAATTCCCACCAATAGCAAAATTTATGCTTTTACCCTATTTACAAACCAGGTTTTCCTTCAATGTTTGGTGTGGTGTTATTAACAACCGATTGGTCGTACCACATCTATTAACGTGTGAAGTGTATTTGGACTACCTGCAAAATATTTCTAGATGGTACAGGATTTCAGAGAGGAAGTTTTAAAAGACAACTTCCCGAATCATTGGATAGAAGGACCTCACAACTGAAAAAAAATTTGAAGTATCTGTATACACTGCTATTCTAGCTTTCAACATCAATTTATTTTCAACCCTGACTCCTTCGTTCACTAAATTTTGTATATCAATGTCTTAAAATGCATATTTATACCAACATTCAATCTTGTCTAGGTATCACCATAATAATAATAGACTTGTAAGCAACAAAACATCATCCTATATATTAACGCGCAGAGATAGCCTCGGTAACAAATTTCTACCAATAACCGCCTTATGCCTGAAGGCGTTTCGTGAGATAAATTTTTGATGGAATTCATTATTGATGACGTGGACCGATGTGACAAAAAAGAAAATTGTATGAACTGAAAAATATCAAATCGTCAGGGTTATAATTGGATTTTATACAGCGATAACGAAAGATCATTCATTTGTTATACAGAGTATCCAGAAACTCTCCTGTCATACCCAAAGCGTATACTCTCCATCTTGATTATCTAATTTTTCTCGGATTAGAGGAGGACAATTTTAAGGGGGTAATTATATTATCATGTACTTGATAAGTATAAAATCATTTAGAATTTTTTGACGACAACTACCATAAATAGAGTATAATAAACCATAATTTTGACTTTTCACTCTTGGACTTAAAGTCCCTTTTGACTTTAGCTGCAATGTACACTATATTACAATTCATAGTAATGGTAGACTCCCCTCAATGATTAAAGGGTTATCCTTGGGGAATTTCACTTAGGTTTTATGCATACATGACAGTAAAATCATGTGGTATTTGTAGGACCGGATTAAGTTATGATAATAAAAGTAATTGCTCTGGAAAATGATATTTAACACTGACTAACAGATATGCAATTCATATTAAGTACAATACACCGAGCTATCATAAAAAAAAGTCCTAAGCAGCTGTAATTTTAAAATATCAGCAAGGTCTTTATTCGTAGTAGATTGGTAAATTGTGTAATTGTCAAAAATATGGTTGCTCTTGTAGACCAGTACAATCAAAATTGATTATTCATAAATGGTCCAGATCTGGCTACAATTCAAGAAGAGTAGAGGAAAGTCACCAAATATGGAATAGTATCCTAATATGGAATGCCTTCATTTCTCTAAGACTATAAGTATGAAACGCAACACTCGACCACCTTCTGTTTCATTCGGTCTACTAACTATCGCACCCACCTTGTCGTGCAGAAAATTTTAAATGTAAGTAATAAACGAGTATTACCAGCTGTTAGGTTTGTTTACGTAAGTGTTATACTATTTAGTATATCGGTATTATGTTTATTTCACCATTTTGTGATCTTTTGTCATTAAAATATTGTGACTTTAAAAAATATTTTGAAGAGTTTGAACTAGTATAAAAATCCAAATATGGACAGTCGTCGGTGTCTAATTATGGAATATTAAATTAAATGCTTGATGTGTGGGCTCTGGGCACATTATGATTGTGCTGGTCCAGAGTTTGATACTTGGATCTGTGACGTTTGCAAGTAATTATGTAACTTCTTTCATTTATCACAATATATTATATTTATTTAATTGATCTCAAAGATATTAATGTCCATTTTTGTTATTGTTATGTTGACTTATGCTTATATTCCATATATGGATACCTATTCCATATTTGGTTACTCATTTGTGATTTTGTTTTTTGTGTGATTTTAATTTGATAACTAATATATTTGATTAAAGGCTGTTAATTACTACATATAAATGTATGACTGATTAGTAAAAACATTAAACTGATTTAATTTATATGAAGTTTTTTTTTATATCCCAAAAACAAAATGGTATTCCATATTTGGTGACTTTCCTCTATTAATTAATCATATTTTAGATATAGATAGGGCCACATATAAAATTCTACTCTTATCGATCTCACGAAACATATAGTCCACTCTCTAGTATATTACTCGTCATTTATTATTTAATAAATCAAATTCCGCAGTACAGATCTGCGTACATATACGACACCGAAACACTGAAACGATATGGTTGGTGTTCACCCTTAGGCCCAAGGCGTCATTTACACAAACCATTCATCAGACCAGGGATAAAACAGAGTCGCATTTTTCATCCGTTTTTCTGCTAAGCTATTTTTCGCTAGTGCCCCTGACTGCCGGTCATTATGTAGATTGATACAAAAACATGTACTTGATTGAAATGGTTGTAGTTTGTTTGATTGTGCCACCTTTAAATGGTATTAATATTTCCGCATTCTCATTGTTTTTAAATAAATGTAATCAAAATATTAACAAAAATATATGACTTACCATTATGGTGTTCGACAGCATTTATGCAGACCTGAAACAAGTAATTGTTCTATATTATAATATGAACTTTTGTATTGATGTGGTCAGAGAGTGTATTCTTTTAAGAATAAGAAATCACATCAGCCTACAAATTATGTGGCAATTGGAACAGAGAATTCTCACCCCACCCTTCCCTATTATTCAGTAACGGTCACCACCTTAATACGTTTGGCGTCAGTCTGCATGTGAAATTAGATCAGTTTTTGCAATTTTACTGATTATTTTGTTTTTGTGAAGTATGTAGTTAAAGTGCTCTGGACAAAAATAAGTTTAATAATAGAATGAACGAATTGTTAAACTCATGGCGATTACAAGAATTGTGAGATATCTTTGAAGGTAAGGAAATAAATGACAATTATATTCAAGTAGGTAGAAGTAACAAGCAAACGAAATGTACCTCAAACATACACATTTCTCAATTAAACCTGTCAGATCTACTCCAAGAACTCCAAAAAACTACTATGGGGAAAGCATCAATGAGCACACTTAAGGATAGACAAGGCTATCTTGTGGATACCATTGTTGGTTATGTTTTAGATCATGTAGGTATGTTTAATTTCAACAATGTATGGTTTCCATTTTATAAATGTATGGTATCTATTTTAAAAATGTATAGTTTTCTTTTTAATAGATCAAAATATTCAGCAGCAAGTTTTTTATTCCTATCCTGCTTTCCCACTAAACAGTTTTATTCATAAATAGAGACCATTAATTTTTGTTAGATTTAAACATGTTTGTCATAAATATACCGTAATTTTAATCCGTGTCCAGACTAACCATCGACCAATTCGATCGACTAGTCCACACATACAAAAAGAAAATCAACTTTGTTGTTCGACATAGTCTGGAAACGGCTTAGACAAATATTTGTGAAAAATATATTTTCCTAAGTGACCTAATTATTTAGAGAACCGTGTACTGAAACTGTTTACCAATTCACTGTATACTGAACAACTCCCCAACTCACTCGAAAACCCGCGTATATATAGTCCTCCGCAAAACTAGAACCTTCTTGAATTTACGAATTCTATAACATTCGGGAATAAACCATTGTATTGCTTTGAATGGAACCTTCTAGGAAGCGCATTCGCCAAAATTTATAGTTCGCGACAGAACCGGCTTCTGATTCACTGAGTTCGGAACAATATCTACCAGAACTTATCGTTTTTTTAAACCAGTCAATTGAAATTTTGTAATCCTAGTTTCCCATGAATTTATAATCAAGAAAAGTTATGGTTTGTTTTGTATTTTCTTTTTCTATAGTAAATTTTATATGTGGATCGAAACTGTTATAATAATAATATACCTAAATGAATTATTATCTACTCCATAGCCTCAAAAATGGCTGATATACAAATATTTGGCAAATATTTCTTGTTGAAAAATATATATTATTATTTAGGTATATACTATCTCGTCTAGACTCGGGATGACAAGTCTGCTGAGATCACAACAATGATAAACATGTTTTTCATTTAAATGAACAATAGCGTGCTACCGACTATTTCGGCACACCCCTGCTTCGCCAATTTTCTAGAAATCAATTATTACTTGGTAATTAATTAATGAAAAAAGAAAAAAATTAATTGTTATGAAAATATTATTTTTCTAAACGTTCGAACATTCTAGCTAAAGAAAATGTTAAAAACGGAATAAAATCTATCATTTCCTTTGTTTAAAGATAATCGATTTCTCGAGATAATGCCTGGTCTTAGGAAACAATTATATTAAGCATGTGGATAAGAATCGATATATTCTTCCCAGAGGATATACATGTTAATAATTAAGAAAAATGTTGCTGCTACTTTGGTCTACTTTCATATTCCATTCTTTATATTGTGGATTCTGGAATAATTTTCAAATTGAATTACGCCCTCTAGCAGTCCTTTTTTTCCGGTATATCCGATATAGTAAACGATACTCAAACTTAATTAAGAGCGTCATCAGTTGGAGACACGTAAAACTTTAATACAATTTGAATTTTGCATGAAATATTATCTCAGCAAACTTGTTAATTATGTTTTACATAGTTTGAGATTAATTAATGTATCCAATGTCCAGGAATTTGGAAGATAATAAGGAAAATTTCCATATTTGCCGTCAACAAACTGAATATATTTTTTCATTTTCACTCTGTATAGGGGAAATATTTACCCCACGACAAGATTTTTAATTCTTTATCAGTAGCATAACATTCCCTCGTGAATATTTTATTAAGGGAGTTCGTACCATGCCACCCTAAGAATCTTATGAAATATTTGAAATGCAATCCGACTTCTTCAGTTGACAGATCTGATTAGTAAAGTCTTACATTCTTTTCCAATTTAGGTGGTTCAAGTTGTTTGGTTTGACAGAAAGGAAGGTTCATTCGAATTTAGGTGATCAACGAAGATTGGGATAATTTAAGAACAAGAAATTTCAACTTTTTATTGGAAATATGCTTCAGGGGAAAAGTTTTTAATAATCTAAAATTGCTTTGACCGTGTCACGCTGAATTTTTATTTCGTTATTGTAGTATTACAGTTTTTTTTTATTTTTGGCTATTTTCCAATTCGGAAAATGCTATTAAGAATTGTTGTAACCATTTTGCGGTTAACTGGGAGCTTTTTAACAAAAATAAAACATTTCTCCATCACAACTTAAAACTCGAAAGAAAATAAAAGCAAAACTAGCCGATGTCTCTTTCAGTAAATTGTTATGAAACTTTCTTGTGAATCTGGAAACAACTTCTGTGTCACAGTGAATATTACACTCACTTGAAACGTGCGCGATGTTACACACCAAGTTTTCACTACCTCTTTATGAGCTGAAAACGTTATTATCATCCACCTCAAACTGACGAATGAATAGACAAACAATTTTACTCGAAAATGATGAAATTTACGCTAAAATTCCTTTTTACACTGAAATAAATAAGCAGTTGATTTTATGATAAATAAGTCTATTGCTTTTAAAAATCAGGCACTTGCTTATTTTGTTGTTTTTTTTCGTCCTAATTTAAGGTAGACGGGAATTGAATAAATGAGGGCTTTACTTGATGAAAATCAATACTAAACGATGAAATGAAACACTTTAATTTGTTTGAATCTTCATTATATTTGACACGTTTGAGAAAGCTACTGTGTTAGCGAAACGCGTCACGAATATACAGGGTGTACCAACCTTACGACAAACTTCGGTATATGGGTTATTTTAAGAGATATCAAAAAATGTTGTTAACAAAAATAGTAGATGTGCTGAAGGTCCATATTTTGAAATTATATCGAACTATACAGAGTGCTGCATAACTCCGTTACAAACCAAACATATGATTTTTCAAATGGGAGCCCCTGTATATTATACCGAATTCGGATTGGTTACATTTTTTTGAAGCTTTTGATATGAGGTTTTGCCACGTTATACAGAGTCCTTCAAAAGATATGGACACGTTTATGTGAGAATCGTAGGTGAATCAACTCTCTGTAGCTTGTTGTACGTTGGAGAAAAAAAATGTATTTTGCCAAACAGAGTTTCGTAACATGATGCAATTTCTCCGTATCCTATTAAATTTCAATTATACTCTTTCTTGTATACAGGGTGAACGGAAACTCGAACCTGTCATCTTCTTTCTTATTTCAAATGGAACACCCTGTATTTTATAGCAAAAATAGAATCTTCGATTATGTAACTTTAATTTTTGTCAAGCATTGCCTATACCCAAAGTTTATAAAAACAGTTATCTGGTAATATTTATTGTAAAATATAAGTACTGACCTATTATGTGAAAGCTTAATGCTTTCACATAATAATATTGAACAATTTATTCTAAACAAAACTAGCCACCAAAAGTATAATCCCAACCGTAATATTAAACTAAAGGTTCCAAATGTTCACCGTTAACATCAATGCAATACTGCAGAATAGTTCAAATGATTGACTAACATTTCTCAGCACATCAACGTTAGCAGATCGAAATGCCGCTCTAATTATCTCTTTCATGTCATCTCTAATAGCCGGGGATTTCATAAACTTATTCCTCACAGGACCCGAAAAAAAATGAATATAAGTACTCTTGTTAAATCGGGTGACCGAGCTGGCCAATCAGTTGGGCGGCCTTTTACAGCATTGCATTGATGTTAACGGTGAACACTTTGAACCTTCAGCTCAATATTACGGTTAGGATTATACTTTTGGTAGCTAGTTTTGTTTAGAATGAATTATTCATTAAAATGTATCTTCAATTAGGATTTTTTGTTACATACAACGTTTATTGCTTTCACATAATAGGTCAATAATAATAGTTTACAATAAATATTACCAAATAACTTTGTTTTTATAAACTTTGGGTATAGGGAATGCTTGAAAAAAATTAAAGTTACATAATCGAAGATTCTATTTTTGCTATAAAATACAGGGTGTTCCATTCCAAAGAAGAAAGAAAATGAAAGGTTCGAGTTTCCGTTCACCCTGTATATAAGAAAGAATATAATTGAAATTTAATAGGATTAGATTAGATTAGATTAAAATTGGAGTGGCTCTTTGTCCTATCCCACTGCGACCTTTGCAGATCTATTGTGGTCCTCCCTATATTAGAGCTCGATATCCAGCTTTATTCTTTTTATCAGACTTAATAGCCTGGTTACCGCCTCCTTTGCGTAGCTCTCTGCCTTCGGTTTTTCTTCCCCGAATAAGTGAAACCGCAACCTTGCTAGGCCTTCACACTCACAAAGTACGTGCTCCGCGGTTTCTTCTTCTTCCTGGCAGAACCTGCATAGGCTGTCTTCTGCTACTCCAATTGTGTGCATATGTTTCCTTAGCCTACAGTGCCCTGTGAGCATTCCCACTATTATCCTCGTCGTTTCTCGACTTTGGCGTAGTAGGTCGTGTGACAGTTTGGCCGAAGGGCTTTTAAGGAATAGTTTAGCGTGTCTTTGTCCTGGGGTTCCATACCACCAGTTCAACGCCTGGTTGTTTATCCATTTGTGGATGCTTCCTTTACTTAGGCATTTGGCAATTCCACAGGAAGGTTCTGGCCCTATCATGACCTCCGCTGCTCCCTGCTTGGCTAATTCATCGGCCTTTTCATAATTTAATAGGATACGGAGATATTGTATCATATTACAAAACTCTGTTTGGCAAAATACATTTTTTCCATTAACGTACAACAAGCTACAGAGCGTTGATTTACCTACGATTTTCACATAAACGTGTCCATATCTTTTGAAGGACTCTGTATAACGTGGCAAAACCTCATATCAAAAGCTTCAAAAAAATGTAACCAATCCGAATTCGGTATAATATACAGGGGTTCCCATTTGAAAAATCATATCTTCGGTTTGTAACGGAGTTATGCAGCACTCTGTATAGTTCGATCAAATTTCAAAATATGGACCTTCAGCCCATCTACTATTTTTGTTGATAACATTTTTTGATATCTCTTAAAATAACCCATATACCGAAGTTTGTCGTAAGATTGGTACACCCTGTATATGGAAATTAGTTCAAATATAATGAAAATTCAAACAAATTAAGATGTTTCATTCCATCATTTAGATATTTTTCATTTAATAAATTATATAATAATTGATTTTCATAGAAACAATTGTTTTTATTGAAGAAAAACTTTAAAAGATCGCAGAAATTCCAGTGCTGTCTAAATTTTGGTTTTAGTATTCAGTTTATGACAAGGGAAAAAAATTAAAAACTGTTTGTAACATATTTTGCTCCCTGCTAGTTCACTGGGGATGCATTCGAAGGGTTTTGGATATAATTAAAACGTAAGGGGATGAAAATAACAATTTAACTCCGTGGTCAGGGGGTGAATCATGCACCTACCGACTTGGATCCCAAATGAATTATTAAAATAATTTCAACCAAATACGAAAATGGGCCTTCGTTGCTTTTTACGTGAAAAATAGTTGATATTATTAAAATTCAAAAAAACTAATGAACAATAACATCAGAATAAAAATGTCTCTTTACGTCCAAGTCAGCACCAGATAGGAACATGTTTCCTACTTATTCCTACATGGCTGACTATCGTCACATATTTAGAATTGCAAAGTTTCCCCTTCTTTTTACAAAAGTATTTATTAGTGTTGCAAGTCTTTTTGCAGACGCAAAGTGCAAATCCTTGGCCTTCTCATAAAGCAGCACGTCTAGCAGCGGTTCTCAAGGACAAATTAGCTCAGATTTTTTTAATGTCAAATTCTGATCAGGAAATCTGGAATGAAGTACAATTTCTCCAGTATCCCATATTTAGTGCCAACTTTATACAGTCAAAACCCACATTACACAAAAACAATTTGTTTTAGTGACGAAAGTACTTTTTGCCTCAATGGAAATGTGAATACACAAAATGTAAGGTATTGGAGTGACACAAATCCTCACACCTTTCGTTAACAACATACCCAATTTCGAGAAAAAGTCAATGTTTGGGCAGGTATTTTGGGAAACCACATAGTTGGTCCTGTCTTCCTAAATTCAAATTTAAGCGGTGAAGTGTATCTGGAGATGTTAAAAAATGCACTTAAGCCGTTAATTGTTGATCATTGAATAATTTTGGTATTTATTTAATTTATCCATCAAAATTAGTTTAAACCCAAACAAAATTAATATGGCTATGTACCCAATGGCAATGCCTTTCAAACGAGATATCACTTGCCATAAAGTCCTATTCAAAATTATTGGCCAGAGTGGCACTGTGACGTCACCTATAATTATTAGATCATACGACTTTTTTGTGTCCACTCACAGAATAAAGGCTCCTTACCGACAGTACGTAATCAAAGATTACAGAATAAAATATAAGATGTTTCACTCTAGGGCGGTTTGATTCAAGTTGCTGTCCCAAACGGACGCCGCTCTCATAAATTATGTTTACGACTCGCTTTTGTTGTCAATAACGAAACCGGTAGATACCAGAACAGTTCGAAGAGCTTATTTTATTTTAAGCTATACAGGGGTAATTAGAGAAATATATTAAAATTAATAGGATTCTTTATCACAAAGGTTTATTTTTAAATGTTGATTATTTCGAAAAATGTTCGGGATATGAATTTGAAAGGGTAAGTAAAAAATAAACTTGAATTTTTAAAATGAATCAATTCACAGTTTTTATCCAGTATCTTAGTAATGTTGTGATACTTATTGACAATCTAGCAGATATTTATGACAAATTCAATTAAATATACTCATTAGCCACCAGAATAATAGGGCCACTAAATCTTAAATTTTGATCTTTAAATAACGCGTATTTTTTGAATTGACGCAAGTTTAAAACAGTAAAAAGAGAAGCAGCTGCAGGACTTTATTAAAAATTTTTATAAATGTTGTAAAATACTAAGTTTGGAGTTTGGTTCATGTGTTAAATTTAATCTATTGTTTTTCAAATCTTTCAACATACATTTGAGAGTAAAATATATACGGACTCTGGCATAGAGACTTGCATAATATTTGAAAGGAAATTGATTACATGGATGATGAAAAGAAAATTTTGTAAATTCGTTCAAAAGGAACTGACCAATTCCCGTTTGGTTAGCTATAGAATTGAATTTTTCGATAAATATATTTTCCATCGCAATAACGTTCTCAACAATGTCCCTTGATGGTAACACATAAGCCACTAAATTCATCCTTCTTTGTCGTGTAAGCTTGTAGTTTACAGAAAAAAGTTTCTCTGTTTATTAAATTATCAGCCGAATGGGCAAACTTTAAGCATGTTTCACATGAATGTTGTATTAGACATTTTTTTAACAAATCCCAGTAACATACACTAAAGCATTTCCTTCTGGGCTTGATAGATTTTGGTAATCTGTTTTAAAGGCGCATTTTTAGTTTCTGTAGGAAAAGTGAACTGTTCTAGGCATTCTTTTGTTAGTTCAGAACCAATAGTTAGGTCACGTCATTCATACAGTTTGTGCCTTCAAAATGATCAAAAATTTTTAGAGAAAATAGCTTTTTAAACGCGCTACAAAATTGTACGGGGGTTGGATTTTTGGCATTAGAGGAGAGTCGCCTAAGTCGTACCGCCTCCTAAATCGTACCACCTCAATTTTAATTAGAAATAAACTGACTACAGCGCTCGTGCGGCGCTACTAGCAACTAGTGCTTGGTCGTAGTGGCGAGACAAAGTTTGGTGCGAGTGCGGTTGATATCTAAGTTATTGTGAGCGATTTTCTGTTTTGGAGCTAATTGATGGTTTCCTAAATCGTACCGATTGCATCACTTGACAAAAAGTGTATTACCTTGCACAAATTACCACAATATTAGTGACTAAAAATTGGATTAACCTGTTTAAATAACCAATACTTCTTAAGGTTATGGTGCTTTTGCACTGGGATTTAATATAAAGTAAAAAATAAATAAATTGTAAAAAGTGGTACGATTTAGACAACTGGTATCCTGAATCGTACCTATTGCATCACTTGACAAAAAGTGTATTACCTTGCACAAATTACCACAATATTAGTGACTAAAAATTAAATTAACCTGTCTAAATAACTAATACTTCTTAGGGTTATGGTGCTTTTGCACAGGGATTTGATATAAGGTAGAAAATAAATAAATTGTAAAAAGTGGTACGATTTAGGCAACCTTCCTCTACCACAGCAACTTCGTATTTGACCAAAAAAGTTTTTGAGGCAATCCTGATTGAGGTTTCGTGTAAGTAAAAATTTATATTCTCGCCATTTTAGAGTTTCCCATAATGACAGAATTGCTTGAATGGTTATTTTCCATCCAGATATAAATTTCAATTGCTTAGTAACTCCTTTATTTAGATAATTAAAAAATATTTAGTGTTTAAGCTTTGCTATTAAAGAGAAAAATATTAATGTGACTTTTTGCTCATTTCAACAATTAATTAATTAATTTAAAAAATCTATACAACATAAATATAAAACACGAGCAACCAATTATAAATACCGTTCTAAAATAACAGCGCTCGACGGGCGACGTCCCGTATAATATGCCAAATTAAATGCAAGTAAGGACGTAGCGACGTACTGTACCATCCAAGTCACCAGACAGTCACCAGCGACATCGGTGCTTTACGCGATAAATTCGAACGAGTGAACATCTTATATTTTTATTCTGTAATCTTTGACGTAATAGCACAGTTCGTTTCTATACTGTGGTAATAGTGTTTATAGTGGAATAGTAAAAACTAGTTACAACTAGTAACAACTGCTTTGAATTTAATATTTTTTAAATGTTTAGATTTTACTGAAATTAGGTGCAATTCTGTAATCAAATGTTAAATTTTAACGAACAGTTAAAAATAAGATAATCTTCTAACCCATTTTTGCTAGTCTGTATGCATATTAAGTTTTAAAGTATTCACGGAAAACTCTTTATTGGATAACATATATGTTAAAATTTGGGTCATAATCTTGACTATGACGTATAGATTAAAACATTTATAATAGCGTAAACTTTGTCAAATTTAACGGCGTACCGTAATTTTTAACCACTTCTTATAGAATCGGCCCTATTATTAGACAGCTCCAGTTCTAACTACACATAGATTGAAAAGTTTTACATCACCCTAAATCTCCGAAAAAAAAAATGTGTTTATTATAAATGGATCAGAGATTAATCAAATAATTAGTTGCAATAAAAAAAACGTGTATATTTGTCAAAAATGTTTATTATCCAATAATAAACTTGCTTTAAACATATAAAGTATTCTTAGAAATGAAATAAATTAAATACAAATTGATTCTTTTTAAAGAAAAGGTTAAGTGAGAACCTGCATGTGAACTTTTAATAAAGAGTATTTCCACCTCTAGAATTTATGCAAGCTTGAAGTCGCCTGCCCATGCTGTTTACCAAATTATTGATATTCTGTTGAGGAATATTTCGCCATTCTTCTTGGGCCGCATGAACAAGCTCTTGTACACTCCTGGGTGGATCTCTGCGTGCTGCCACTGCCCTGGCAAGCATGTCCCAAGCATGTTCTATGGGATTCATGTCAGGAGATAGGGCAGGCCAGTTCAAACTATTGATCCCTTCAGTTTCAAGATACTCATTTACAGCTCTGGTCCGATGTGGTCGGGCGTTATCGTCCATAAAAACAAAGGAATTGCCAACAGCTGCGCGCCATAGTCTCACGTGAGGATGTAAAATCTCTTCTCTGAGATGCCCATCACCAGTCATCGTTCCCTCCACATGAATTAATTCTGTGCGATCATTTAACATGATACCAGCCCAAAACATAGCACTTCCTCCTCTGAAGGGCGGAACGGGGCGAGCATGGGCAAGCTGAGCAACTCTCGTTGGATCCCGCCACACACGTATTCGATGGCTATCTTGTACCAAACAAATCCTTGTCTCGTCGGAAAAACCACCGGACTCCAAAATTCTTCAGGCAAGGCCGCATGTTCTTGAGCCCACTGTAGTCGGCGAACTCTGTGCTCATGTTGTAGTCTGGGCACTCTTATTGGTCGGCGACACCTCAAACCTGTCGCAAGTATTCGTCTTCGTAATGTCGAGATCGATACTTGAACTCCCAACGCATGTCTTATATCTCTTTGGAGTGCTGGTATTGCCATGGTCGGGTTTCATCGGATAGTTAAGTGGATATAGCGGTTCTGCCGCTGATTAGTATCACGCCTTCTACCGCTTCTAGGTCTATCACGAAGAGAATTGGTCTGGAAATACCGGTTCCATACACGAGACACATCACTTTGCCAAACGCCATTTCTGTTTGCCACGAACCTTTGAGAATGACCTTCTTCAACTAAAGCCACTATTATTGCACGGTCAATCTCACTTATGACTTGACGATTCATGTTTGCACTTAAAATCGTAAAAATCAAATGCCTTGAATGTTAAAATGATCGCACTAAAAATGTTATCTTACAAAAAAAACTGTAAACATCTGTATATTGCAAAAAATGTGGAACATATTGAAATGGTAAACATTGATAAACAAGCCAACAAAAAATTGTTAGCGCGAAAAAATTCCTTCGCATCAAAAGAAGGTGATGCAAAACTTTTGAATCTATGTGTAGTTAAATCTGGAATTGACTGTGAGCGATAGTTAAAACTAGATTTTTCTAGGAAATTGGGGTTTTAAATGAAATCGGGTTTTTACGGTAACATATACAATACAAGAAAATTCAAGTTGACGCCGTTATGTATATCGCATGAACTGGCAAAGATCCTTAGAAAACGCCAAGGGATTTACAAACTAATCTGAATTTCCGATTAGACTGGTTGAATATTTTGCGGAGATATGCATCGTCATTCAAAGAGACTCGACCAAAAGAATGAATAAAAAGTATGACTAGATTTTCAATTCTTCATCAACCCGCAAAGAAAATTGATACATGTGTATTGGTTCCAAAATCCAGTTGAATTTAAGAAGCAATAACAAAAAAATACATAAATCCCTTCGGAATTAAATCTTTAATAATTTTCTACCAATATAAGTGTCGGGATTTTGCCTTAACGACTTTTGGAAGCTGTGTAATTGTAGTTTTATACGAGAGATACACCGTTAAAAATGAACTTTCTATTTCTATTTATCATGGTTTTGTATCAAGTTTCAGCTCTTACAATTGAAAAATGCTTTGCCTAATAAACAATGTCAACGATTCACCGGTTCCACTGTTGCCAAGTGTATTTCGGTGCTACCAGTTTAGATCAGCCAAAAATTACTAGAATCTTTCCGTTGCAGATTAAAGAAAATATAGTTTTAGCTGTGTAGAAATGAAAACGCAATAATTTATTTGGTTGACCAGCGCTACACGCACCATGTGTGTAATATGGCGGACATTATACGTCCCCTCATCATCATTAAGTAGTAATTAAATTTTAGTTGGATGTAATGCATAGCTTTGAGGGAAATGCCTACGGATGGCGGGAAAACTGGAAACCCTGAAAGGTTGGATTGATTGATAGGGGGAGGTAATTGCACTTACGCGCTTTGCCTAGAATATGATAATAACTTTCGGTTTCGCGGAAATTAGTTTATGCTGGCTACTGGGATGAATTAATACGGATCATTTTTGTTTACCATCAATACAAGCTCGGGAACTAATTTGTGAACAAAATATTATGAATAAATATCCTGGATCGAATGTAAAAAAGTCTTGGCCAGCTTGCAGCCCTGATCTCAATACTATCGAGCATATCTGGTACCAACTGCAGAAACTTATTCGTTGGCGGCCCGCTTTATCTAACAACCCTGTATATAATAATAATAAATTATTTTATTGGTCGAACATACAGTGCATAAGAATAAATAAATAAACAAAATTGTTTTGCCAGTTTGCCAAATGACAAATGGCAAGAATTTGTTCTTCTTTGTTTTTCTTCATTAGCCATGGAGCTTTTTTCTTTTTTGGAACTTTATTTCTTTACGTCAGGTTATGTTTGAGCGACCGGGGGTCGCGACGCAAAAGATCTGACCGTTATGTCACGTTACGTTATGTTACGTTGCTTCGTTATGTGCCTTGCTTGCGTGCGTGCGTGTGCTCTCTCCTGAGTCTCTCTCTCGTTCACGAAGCAGCGATTCATATGCTTCGGCCGGGAATCGAATCCGGGCCGCCCGCGTGGAAGGCGAGCATTCTACCACTGAACCACCGATGCTACATTAAAATTATATGCAAAGCTGGTATTCGCAGTGCTGGTGATCTACTTGAATTTGTTCGGATACATTTTTACTATTATTTCCATAATTTTTTTTGCGCGATTGATCTTTTTTGTTTATTTACAGCATCGGTTGTCAGGACGGTAGGTTATGTTTACCGGTTTCTAAGTTTAACACGTCGGTAAGTTATTTACTTACCGTTCAGACGTCGAAAAGTAATAAATAGCATAAAAACAATTTCACCAAAATGCAAAATATATTTTAAACCGATCGAGAAGTATAAATGTCACTTTTGACATTTCGTTCATTTCGAAGAAATTTAAATTATTTTATTCGGAATTTATTTCAATACGATCGCGCAAAAAATGGTATAAGCTTCTCGAACGTTAAGGGTAACTACAACGTTTGCATGTAGATTCCTCTCGTAAAATTGGACAAAATGATTTGATGATTAAGGGGTCTAACACATTTACTTTTCGAAATACAGGTTGTTGAAATTTTGAAAACTTGAATGTTTTAATTCGATAACTCTAAAATGGATGGATAAATTGATTTGACATTTGGCAGGTTGCTTTTAAATGTAAAAGGGCATATTTTGATAGAAATAGTAGTTTGTGCAACTAGTGTGGATATGATGGCCATATCGCACGAGGACGAAGTTTGAGCACGACGCCGTAGGCGGAGTGCTCAATCGTTCAAGTGCGATATGGACAATCCACACGAGTCGAACAGCATATTTTTTCTACGCCCCACTTGAGAAAAATCCAGAAAATAAAAATTTCTATAAACTGTAATATAACTTCAAATTAAAAATTTAACAATTCAATGTTCTGTTTCCACTAATTTTTTTGTGGTAAACGCACAGTTCTTGAATGTCCAATTTCTATAATGCTACGGTTTCCCTTTTTAAATATACGATGCTGTTATAAGTAGATGCTGCCAGTCGGACTCCCTCATGAAGGGTACCGTACCATTATCTATAATAATGAATATTCTGCTAAATATTTCAAACGTCTACCTGTTGTCGCTATTAATATCAAGCAGAATAATTATTTAAAAATAAAATTAACAATAAAAAAAAAACTTCTTCACGGGGAATCGAACCCGGGTCTACCGCGTGAGAGTCTGGTTTGCTTACTACTCGACCACCGAGGAATATGCAAATTGTTTATCC
The DNA here is from genome assembly GCA_910591685.1 of Galerucella tenella. Classification (NCBI taxonomy): domain Eukaryota; kingdom Metazoa; phylum Arthropoda; class Insecta; order Coleoptera; family Chrysomelidae; genus Galerucella; species Galerucella tenella. Next base: position 14,656 of record CAJUYH010006412.1, on the reverse strand, counting down.
ATAACGTTAGATGTATTACATAATTTTTGCTTAAAAGGAACTAAAGTTCCTACCGTGTGTCCCGCGACACGTTCTACCTTTTATTTCAAACGTTTTGTTAGAGACCAGTTTGTCAAACATATTTCTTCACTTATTATTAAATATTGATAATTTATCGCCTATAGTTTGGTAATTGTCATTAAAAAACACGTCTAGAAAAATACTTCCACTTATAACCCCTAAAGCCAAACCTGTCCGAGCTAAACCCATTGGAAGTAATGGTCCAATTATATTTAGAAGACTTCTGTCCTAAAGCACAAATGATTTTCTTTTCTTATAACCGTTCAAACTTTTTTGTTGAAAAGGAAAATTTTATTATGGAAGAAAGAATCACAGGGTACTCTTATTATTTGTCGAATTGGGTGAGGGTGAATTTATAACGAAAAACCTACTCATTCAGAAAAGCATTAAATGAAATTTCATTTGGTTCGAATTATACAATTTTTTTGTGGATTTCCCTATAAAATTCATGACCGTAAGAATGCACCTTAGCAATGACATATCAATATACAGCGGCCTCGAATAATGAAATAAAAAACCAGTAAAAAAATACTGATCAAATATAAAAAACCCGGAATAACATATCAAATTTATTATTATGAATATTCTTCAGACATTTAGTGATGCCATATATTATTGTCTCGCGTTTAAATTTTATACAAAGGTTGATAATATGATAGTCATTTGTATTCCATATTCATAATTTGCTGACAAACGATACGAGGGTCGAAAAAATTGAAAGATAAGAATTTTCCAAAAAATCACAAATTTGTTTTAATTACTGTAATGTCATATATTGATGTCCCTCGTTTATATTTCATACAAAGGTTGACAATATAATAGTCTTTTGTATTCCATATTCAAAATTTGCTGTCAAACGATACGAGGGTCAAAAAAATTAAAAAATAAGTATTTTCAAAAAAATCAAAACTTTTTTTTTATTACTGTAATATCATATATCGATGTCTCGCGTTTATATTTCATACAAATGTTGATAATATAATAGTCTTTCGTATTCCATATTCAAAATTCGCTGACATACCATACGAGGGTCGAGAAAATTGAAAAATAAGAATTTTCAAAAAAATCACAACTTTCTTTTCATTACTGTAATGTCATATATCGATGTCTCGCGTTTATATTTTGAACAAAGGTTGATAATATAATAGTCTTTCGTATTCCATACCCAAAATTCGCTGACAAACGATACGAGGGTCGAAAAAATTGAAAAATAAGAATTTTCGAAAAAATCACAACTTTCTTTTTATTACTGTAATGTCATATATTGATGTCCCTCGTTTATATTTTATACAAAGGTTGATAATATAATAGTCTTTCGTACTCCATATCCAAAATTCGCTGACAAACGATACGAGGGTCGTAAAAATTGAAAAATAAGAATTTTCAAAAAAATCACAACTTTCTCTTCATTACTGTAATGTCATATATTGATGTCCCTCGTTTATATTTCATACAAAGGTTGACAATATAATAGTCTTTTGTATTCCATATTCAAAATTTGCTGTCAAACGATA
>CAJUYH010006412.1:0-12982 GCA_910591685.1 Galerucella tenella | reverse complement strand
ATTACTGTAATGTCATATATCGATGTCTCGCGTTTATATTCCATACAAAGGTTGATAATATAATAGTGCTTCGTATTCCGTATTCAAAATTCGCTGACATACGATACGAGGGTCGAAAAAATTTAAAAATAAGAATATACAGTAATGAAAAGAAAGTTGTGATTTTTTCGAAAATTCTTATTTTTCAATTTTTTCGACCCTCGTATCGTTTGTAAGCGAATTTTGGATATGGAATACGAAAGACTATTATATTGTCAACCTTTGTATGAAATATAAACGAGGGACATCAATATATGACATTACAGTAATGAAGAGAAAGTTGTGATTTTTTTGAAAATTCTTATTTTTCAATTTTTTCGACCCTCTCATCGTTTGTCAGCGAATTTTGGATATGGAATACGAAAGACTATTATATTATAAACCTTTGTATGAAATATAAACGCGAGACATCGATATATGACATTACAGTAATAAAAAGAAAGTTGTGATTTTTTTCAAAATTCTTATTTTCCAATTTTTCCGACCCTCGTATCGTTTGTCAGCGAATTTGTCAGCAATTAACCCTTGCTTTCGAACAATAATTCCTCACTTTTCGCTCTTAATACATAAATAACTATTTCAAATTCCTATTTTTCAATTTTTGCGACCTACTATCGTTTGTTAGTGAATTTTGAATATGGAATACCAAAGACTTTTAGGACTAAAGGTTCCTGTAACAGATGACTCAAGGTTCCTGCAACAGTACCTACCTAAATCTATCACTAAATAACACACTGATTACATTCTATTTCAGTGGAATAACCATTTTATAAAATTCCTCAATTATCGTACCCATGCAATATTCTTTCAAAAAATATTTAAGTATAATATGTTAATATAGACATTTGAAAATAAAAAACTTGTTAATTATTAAATAAAAAGGTAATAGATTGGAAAATGACCTATTAGATTTACCTAATATTCTTATTCTTGCTGTAACATCTATTTTTAAATAATAATTCAATATTCCATTTGCATTCAGAAGATAATTTTTCACACCATTCCACATCTTGAAAAGTTAATATCCCGAACACGTTGTACTATATTCACCTTAACTAATAAAATCAACTTACCAAACTCTTTGTCTCCACAATTCGACAAACAACAAAAAAACTAGTATCAGATAAGAACGCGCATGTCGAGCTAGAGCAACAGCCAACTATCGATAGTGTATATTAATAATTATTACCTGTCGCTCTTCTATTATTTAGCAGCGCATTTTGGTTATATTATTAAGAGGGATCAAGAATATGCTGTATATAGGATGTCCTCTAATTAGCGTGAATTAAATATAAATATAAGACAAAATTCAAATCGTATATTTATGAGATTTTAATTTTATAAAGATATTGGGTAGATAAGTTAAGCTTTCGTAATAAATATTATAAATCTAAATAAAGCAGTTAGTGATCTTATCGAACGAATGTGTCAAAAAAGAGTTTTTCAATGTTTTTACAGATTTAAATTTAAAGAGTTATAATTTTTTGAGCGTTTAGACACAAGCTCATATCAAATGAAAAGTAAACTGACCACAACAAACACAATCAACTGAAAACTAAAAACCAAGAGTAACTTTAGTCACGAGTTTTCTACGGCATGAGTGCCTTATTAACGAGTGACTAAAGATGTTTTTGACTCTAGGTGTTTACTATACTTTTTCTACGCCCTCAGGAAAAAAATATAATTATATTATTTTAATTATATTCACAATCTGACGTAAGTAAGAAAAGATAAACAAGATGTGACGTTTCCCACTTTAAGCGCTAGTGATATTAATAATTATTTATATATTGACATATCAACGTTAGAATGACAGAAGTTACATTTGATGTGATGCCCACCTGATGTGTAATAGTATTTTGAATAGGCCAAATAAGGAACTATCTTGTGATTGACTCAATATATCTATTTGAATAGATAAGAGAAGATATGATATTAGAAATATTGAAGCTTAGATACCTATTATTAGCCCTATGGAAATATCCCGGATGTCTTTTAAGGGTTCATCACCCAGAGGTTAAGAAACTGTCCCTACTACTAAGACTTCGCTGTCTGTCTGTCTGTCTGTCTGTCCGTCTGTCACCAGGCTGTATCTCATGAGTTGTGATAGTTAGACAGATGAAATTTTCACAGATAATGTATTTCGGCTGCAGCTATAACAAAAAATACTAAAAACAGAATGTATGTATGTATTTTGAGGTGACATTCACTGAAACCTAAAAGATCTATTGTGCCCCCTTACTTCTACTCAGTTTCTGAGGAGAGTCTCAAAAACTAGTAGCTCCTTTAGTCCCATTTCCCGGAGGAATTTTAGGATGTCTGCAGGCTTCATCTCAGGTAAATGTTCCTCTTCTATCCAGTAATCTCCCAGGTGCTGTGCTCTATAGGATTCTGAAGTACTGTGTAGTTGGAAAGTATGTGGATGGAGGTTCCTTCTTCTATGCCACAAAATCTGCATTCTTCTTCCTACACTATTTTGAGCTTTTCCAGGTGCCCATTCAGGAGACAATGTCCCGTTAGGATCCCTGTTAAAACTTTTAGCGCAGTTTTACTTTGACTTATGCATTCATTTGATTTGAACTGGTTGTAGTCACCCAGAAGAGTCTTTGATTGTTTAAGCCCTACTAGATCTTTCCAATGGTCAGATCTTCTCTTTTTCTCACAGAATAACATGAATATTTAACAAATGTGATTTTTTTGCTGTGGCTTGATAGAGTACACGCATATCTCATATTTTGCTTAGATATTAATTTATAATAGTAAAGTTGATATTAAAAATTACCAATAATAGGAAATAAACCAGTTTCCATTGAAAATTACTTCCAAATTTCAAAATTAAATTCAAATTTCAATGCACTTTCCGACCAACACCCGAGGATTTCCGAACGCTACCGATGATACGTGTGATGTCATATATCTTGTTTGTTTACTTTTGTCAATATGGCCGGTATTGCATTAGGTTCTGTGTAGTTGTGTGTTTATATTGTATTTTAATCAACTATTAATTGCTTCATCGACGTAAAAATATCATTTATATTTTTTTTGACCATTACGTGTTTGTATGTGCTTTTTTTTATTTCTAAAAGTCAATGTAAAGTGGAGAGAGGACATAAATATTCAATATTTTAAAACTTTTAGAAGAAAATATTTTATTTACTAGCTATTTTGTGAGTTAAGATATGGCTGGCGAAGGTTTTGTGAAAGCACAAACTGATAACTTGCCCAAAGTGCTGTTTGAATTTATGAAGTCAAATAGCTGCTTTAATACAGAGAAAATAGGAGGAGTTAAAGCATTATCGTGAGTACGATTTAAACTTTAAACCATGTATTATATAATATATACCAACCATATTTCGATGTGTGGTCGTAACAAAATAATGTTTTTATGGTTGATTCCTAGACATATAGGTACATAACCTCTAACTATTTAAGAATAAAAATTACCAGCATAGAAGTGTACTTACATTAAAATGGTCTTCACAAACAAAAGTAGTAGTATTTGTCGAAATATCGTCTTTGTTTCGACTCATAGCTTGCAACCATAATGCCCTTCTCTAGGTGTATTTTTGCTTGCGCCACCAGGTAAAGTAACAAATATTTTGTCTGAAGTTTTAATAGATAGACGTTGATTTACACTATGAAACAATGCAATACTTGGAATACAAAGTTTTTTTTGCGGCTTTATCCGTTTTCAAAGCTTTCAGATACAAATTAGGTCACAAGAACTCAGAGCGTGATACACGAATAAGAATGTAAACAAATGACATCACTCCATGGGGCAGCCATCTTTATGACGTAAAACGCGTTTTGGCGGACTTTCAAATTTTATGATTTTTAAAGTCGTTTTAGAAGTAAAGTTCATATTTTTTGAAAAAATAGGCATGCAAGGTGTTAGGAGACCTGATAAAGCGTCAATTCCCACACATTGATTAAGAATTTTTCTTTTTACCTAACCGTGATTGTTGAGGTCGATTTTTTTAAAGATAATCGTAGTTAGGTGTCCACCTTGTTTTGGGAAGATGCAGTTGAATATTTTTGTTTCAGAAGAATCATCAGGTCCAACTTCTGACGACGATTTTTTCCTCTGCGAACCCCTAATCCACGACAATCCAAAAGTAGTGGACCTCAACTCTCCTGACAGCATCAACGAGGGTATAATCTCTTCGCTTAACGTTCTCTCCCCAACAAAAACAGAAGCAAACGTAAGAAGACACCCTTCCCCTTATTATTACGGTGACCTGTACAAATACAAAACAACTGAAAATTCTCCTCCAGTGAAAGTAACTGAAAATAAGAGTAAATGGAATCAGAGTCTGCAACCGGAACGTGAAAAAGAAACGAAGACAAACAACAGAAAAACTAGAAGCTGTAGAAAATTTCGCAAGAGTTCAAGCTTAGACAATCCTTATGAAGCCAAGGAGAAAATCCTGCGGCCCAAAGCGACTATAAAATATAAGAAGAGTTCCAGTGTAGAAACCCAGTGCACCGATTCGAGGTGAGAATTTCCTATTTTTATTTATTCATCGTACGAGGTCTGCTTTGAAAGTTCTGGGAAATGAGTTTACATCTTAATAAGTTATTGGTCCTCAATGTTCAGGAAATTTAGAAACAAATACTTTCATTTCATTAACTTTTTATAATTTCACTGATTCATTCTGATTGAAATTATCACATTATTAACGATTCTGATGTGTAAACAGATTCAAATTTGTTGACATATCTTTTGACATCATCATCATCAACATCCTGTAGACTGATTTCTATATATTTATTCCATGGGCGTCCCTAAAAGGAATCATTCAAAGTAACCATTTTTGTTTGTCACAGAGACCCTTCCAATGGCATTTCGATGCCTCCAAATCCAGTAACTGTCACCGCCTACGACGATTATGGACTAGACGACATGACACGTCAACGTCATGTGTACGAAACCGCCTTTGATTGCCGGATTAGCAAGTCGGATGATGACTTAGATCAGATTGATAAAGTTACTAACCACCCTGTACTTGTCCATGTCAGCCAAGTTTGGGATACCAAAACTGGTACAGAACCCTCCATAGATAGTAATTCGTTGAATAGGTTACATCGGGGAAGGGAAAGGGAATGTACCAACAGCTCACAGGAGGACAATAATACAGTGTTAGCGCTATCCCATGACATTAAGGTAAGTATACTCTTTGACCGTTTTGACCTTTGAACATAGCGTATCCATTTCCCAAAGATTATTACTTAGATAATTGGTAAACTCTTTAAGAGTAGGCCCGGTAAACTTGGTGAAACTTTTATATGCTTACATTATTTCAATTAAATTCCACATTTCCATTAGTCACTCTATATTTAATAACCATTCTGTAGGGAATGGTAACTTTTAACCTAAATATATTTTCAGAATATGCATTTAATCGAAGCAGAAGAAAACAATTCGGCATCATCAAGTGGTCTTCCCTTAAGAGGCTACACTCCTTCTCCACCGTCCACAGCTCCCTTACCAGCGAAATTTCACGGCAAACAACACACAATGAACAGCATCCGCAGTGCCCCTAACCTGCCCTCCCATCCTAAATCGCGACATATTCCTGTAAAATCCCTAACTACTAGTAATGACAGCTTACAAATCCGTCAAGGCAGCGCGTTTGAAATTGAGTTCGGCAGTAGTTCTAATAAACTAATTTCGGAGTTTAAAGGACGGCCAGCTCATTCAAAAGATGAAGTAAAAGAGAGAATTTATGAAATTAAAGGGAGGCCCAGGAAGGAGTTATTGTTGATACATAAAAGGTCCAAAGATAGTTTGTTAGAATTTAAGGGAAGGAGAATAAGGCATAAATATTCTAGTACGGAAAGTATGACGACCAGTAGCAGTGGAGGAAGTATGGAAAGTATAAAAAGTAGTACCAGTGAAGGTAACAGGAGTACTAGTAGTTCTGAAAGTAGACAATCACCTTCACTCAGCTCTCACAGCTCTGACTCAGGAGGTAAACGTTACTGTATTTCAACCGAGTTTAAATAATTGATTATTTTGTATTTCCAGGAAAACCAAAAAATTATACCGTCCCTCAAAGCTCAGGTAGTTTTTTAGGTAATAAACTCCACATTTTAAGCCCAATTTCGGATAAGTCCTCGCAAGAACCAATATCTGAAACATCAGATAACAATCGCAATAACAATTCACAGAAGTGCTCACCCGAAGAGGTACAACCAATACCGGAAACCTTAAAAACCAAGCGGCGGTTGCCTCAAAATAAGAATTTGCTGAATTTGGGATTTCAGACAACCAATCCAGAAATTCAAGGGTCTGATAGTGGAATTTCCATTCAGTCACGAGAGGTAAGTTACAATTTTTAGAGGAAAGTCACCAAATATGCAATAGTATCCTAATATGGAATGCCTTCATTTCTCTAAGACTATAAGTATGAAACGCAACACTCGACCATCTTCTGTTTCATTCGGTATACTAACTATCGCACCCACACCATCGAGTCAGTTGCGCGAATGCTTCACGTGTGGTAGGCGTGTTTTATTTTGTTGTCTTGCAGAAAATTTTAAAGGTAAGTAATAAACGAGTATTACCAGTTGTTATGTTTGTTTACGTAAGTGTTATACTATTTAGTATATCGGTATTATGTTTATTTCACCATTTTGTGATCTTTTGTCATTAAAATATTGTGACTTTAAAAAATATTTAGAAGAGTTTGAACTACTATAAAAATCCAAATATGGACAGTCGTCGGTGTTTAATTATGGAATATTAAATTAAATGCTTGATGTGTGGGCTCTGGGCACATTATGATTGTGCTGGTCCAGAGTTTGATACTTGGATCTGTGACTTTTGCAAGTAATTATGTAACTTCTTTCATTTATCACAATATATTATATTTATTTAATTGATCTCAAAGATATTAATGTCCATTTTTGTTATTGTTATGTTGACTTATGCTTATATTCCATATATGGATACCTATTCCATATTTGGTTACTCATTTGTGATTTTGTTTTTTGATTTTAATTTGATAACTAATATATTTGATTAAAGGCTGTTAATTACTACATATAAATGTATGACGGATTAGTAAAAACATTAAACTGATTTAATTTATATGAAGTTTTTTTTATATCCCAAAAACAAAATGGTATTCCATATTTGGTGACTTTCCTCTACAAAAGTTATATAAATATAAACTAATAGCACGACCCCCGTATTCAATAAATAAATAAATGTTTATTTTTTGCAATCATCTAACGTAAAATTGAAATTAAGGGTATCAAATCAAGATTCAGCTTTACCAGAGCGGAATTATCAGCACCGCCAAGCCAACAAGATTTTTCCGATTTACCATTCGATATGCCAAAATTGCGTCGGAGAAGAGCGGTCCCTGAGGCGGCTTGCACTTCAGGCAGCGCCACATCAGTGGATTTAAGAGACTTACCCTTCGATATGCCCAAATTGAGACGGAGAATGCGACTTCAACCCTCCAACTTAGAAGCTAGTGCGTCCCAAGCGTCGTCAAGTCAAAGTGTTCTAGAAGTTGATAGACAAGGTAAGTTAAATAATATTTCAATCTTATAGATTTTAAATTATATTCATAATTATTGGTAAGGTGAGAAAATACTGGATGCGGATGTAAACTGGGCAATTTTCCATACTTGCATTGTATTATACACTATTATACAGTGTGGAAACCACTTATGGAATAAAATTCTTTATGTCATTATTTTAGAAAATTATAAAAAATGCCGAGACACATCAACTTTTGAATTGAGTTGTGCGTTATGTGAACATAAATTTAAATGTACAGGGTGATTCACGCAAGTAGGCCGTAGTCGGTGTTGTTTTTTTTTAATGAATCACCCTGTATATTTGCATATTTTTGAAATCCTCTTAATGAACCGATTCCAAGAAACTAAATAATGTATGGTCAATTATGAATTACACAGGGTGAAATTTTAAAATTAATAATTCATTACACTTGAAATATTGGTATTTTTTTAAATTAGCTAAATATGGATTTATCAAAAATCAAAACTAACTAATTATTAGACGTATTTGTATATTAAACAAAACCTTCTACGCCCATGAACTGTATCATAAATACCTAAAAATTGCTTAAAAACGCCAATAATTAGACAAAATCGGTAAACAATGTGGATTGTTTTAAATCGGTAAATAATGTGGATTGTTTTCTATTCTGTCAGTTGTTGATGTGTTGACAGTTTATACTGAAAAAGTAAAATATTTGTCAAACACTCTTTCCTTGTCGACATAACAATGAAATATTTAACTGAGACTCACCGAATTGAGATTTTAATGATGATCGGGTACGGGGATAACTGCAGAAGTCAAGTGGAAGTGGCAAACTTATTTAATCACAGGTATCCCGAATTGCCTAATATTTCACAAAGTACTGTGTCTAAAATTCATGCACAATTCAGAGAACTTCGACATGTAAAATCATTGAAAAGAAAACCACACTTCGTTGAAGATGATATGAAAGGGGATATTTTGTTAAGTGTCGAAGAGGATCCAACTTCAAGTACACGTCAAATTGTCCGTGAAAATAATGTTAGTCATACAACTGTTCTAAGATGTCTTCATAAAGAAAAACTTCATCCCTTCAAATTAACATTTGTGCAGGAGTTAACAGAAGACGATCCAGATCGTAGAATAGATTTATGCGAAAGATTGATGAATAAGCTGAACAGAAATGAGATAGCTCTTGGTACCATTCTTTTTTCTGACGAATCAACATTCACATTGAATGGAGAGGTAAGCCGACAGAACTGTAGATATTGGTCAGCAGAGAATCCTAATTGGATGCGTGAGACACATACTCAGTACCCTCAAAAGGTGAACGTTTGGGCCGGTATCATAGGCGACCATATTATTGGTCCTATATTTATAGATGGAAATTTGACAGCTGAAAAATATTTAAATATGCTTAGAAATTAAGTTATTCCTGCGTTGGCAAACTTATATCCCAACGCAATAGATCCTAGCTTACCGAATGAAAATGTTTGGTTCCAGCAAGACGGGGCAACACCCCATTATGCTTTAATGGTAAGAACTTATTTAGATGATATCTTCCCCAATAAATAGATTGGACGAAGAGGTACTATTGAGTGGCCAGCTAGATCCCCAGACCTTACGTTGTTAGATTTTTTTCTGTGGGGTTATCTCAAGAACAAAGTATATGCAACACAACCAACCAGCATTGTAGACCTCAAAGACAGGATAACTACAGAAATGCGGAATATTTCACCTCAAACTTTAAACAAAGTTAAGGAGGAGTTCTATAGGAGACTGTGCTATTGCCAACAACTAGGTGGAGAACATTTTGAGCATTTATTTTAATGTATTAAAATCAAATACATCAGGTATTCTATGTATGTGTTTAATAACTGTAAAAATAAAAAATTTCACCCTGTATAATTCATAATTGACCATACATTATTTAGTTTGTTGGAATCGGTTCATTAAGAGGATTTCAAAAATATGCAAATATACAGGGTGTTTCATTTAAAAAAAACAACACCGACTATGGCATACTTGCGTGAATCACCCTGTACATTTAAATTTATGTTTACATAACGCACAACTCAATTCAAAAGTTGATGTGTCTCAATTTCAAATTAGTGTCAGCAGCTATAACTCCAGAACAGGTTAAGTTATCGGCTTCGAATTTTCACTGTGCAATATGTTTGAGTCCTAGATTTTGTTTACCATGTTGCCATTACAAAAATTTATCTAGGTATGTCAACATAAATTTGTTTAATGTTTTATAGATTTACAACTTGTGCTGTGGTAAGTTTTAACTTCATTTTTCGTCTGATCACCTTGTATAGTATATAACTTACCTCTGCAAAGGATCAGGAACTATAACAGCAATGTCTCTGCCAACTTTGAAGCGTCTGGGTGTGGTAGAGCTTAGTATAAACTCCATAGTGAAATAAGAAAAATCTCCATATTTTATTTTATCGCTCAATATCGTGTGAGAAGTGCAATCTATCACTTACTTTAGTCAGCGATTGGAAACATGTTAAGCTTTAAAAAAGTTATCTGCTTGTTGAAGCGAGAATGTCAAATAAGATTGAACACATCTCAACAGTAGTTAATGGCTTGTATTATAATTTGTAATAGGCTGTTTATCTCGAATACTTGATTAAATCAAGGAAAATTAGAAGAATGTGCGAAATGTGATCGAATTAACTGTTGACTGATGACAGACAATCATTGACGTGTGATTGAAAAATAAAATGACACAGAACTACAAAATTATCACGAAATATTAAATATAAATTACAGAAGATACACTTGATGTGACGTTTAAGAAACAAAAGATAAACGAGATGTGACTTTTCGCGACTTTTGCGAATGTCAAACTATTGTTTTAGTTGTTGCTTTCGTTTATTTGGGATTCAAGCTCTTGTCACGACTTCTGAGCAAAACGAATACGATTTTTTAGGATCCTCAAAACCACTTTTGTCATGTGCCAACGCCAATGAATTTCCTGTGTTGTTAGAAGAGCAGTTTCCAATTATACTGTTTTTGATAATATAATTTTGCATATTTAGATATTTTTAGTAAGGTTTAAATCGTAATCGGCACAATCTTAACCTTTAAATAAACGTCAAACCGGTCAAACGTCAAATATTTAATGGCCGTGGCTTGAAGCTCATACTTTTCGGTATGTGATCAAAGGGCAAGGGGAAGGTAAGACTAGGCGTCACGCCCGGTAATAAACGAACGAAATTCAGTCACTACGAGCTGCTACCAGCCCAAAAGCTAATAATCGAAAACACCTAGTGATGGAAGTAGAAAAAATGTTTCAAAAGCTTCTTCGACATTACGAATCTATGTGAAATATACTAAATTGACTTACTTTAAATGCAACACCCTGTATATATTCGAATTTTTCTATTTTGTGCAAATTTTTTTTGCCTTTTGGTCTCAATATTTCGACATATTGAGAAACGTCTAGTTGCTGGTCGTCGTAAAAAACCTTGTACCTATATACACTACACATTGAGAAACCATTAAATAAACTGACAAATTTATTGTAATATTTTACAGTAAAATTATTGATAATAAACAACATTCAAAACAATAATTAATTATATATATTATCATTGAAATGCTGCTTGACTGGAATCAGTTTTCTGAATGAATTTGTTCAAGAAGCTCTTGTTCTTCTTTTACAACAGATTTATTTTTATTGAACACTGTGTACATATTAATGACTTTAATAACAATTAAAACTAACAGCAGTAAAATGACTACTGAAAACATTCCTATATAGCTAGTGGTACTGTTTTCCGAAGAACCGTGTAATTCATTTTTTGAACCATCACGTAGAATTATTTTTTTTTCCAACTCTAATTTTAGATCTTCCAAGTATTTTTCTATATGTTTACTAAATTCTATTGTAGAATTCTCGTTGATTTTGAAATTCTCTAAAAATTTATTAAACCTACTGTTTTCAAACTCAGATTTTAATAATTTTAAAGTATCTTCTTTGTCAACATTGTGTACATCATTATTTTTAAAACTTTCAAGATATTTATAAAAATTACTGTTTATAAAGTCTTTGTTAAAATAATTGTACATCACGGTACGACGAAATTCGTTGTCTTCGTCCGGTTTTTCCAATTTAGAAGAAACGATATTTTTGAAAAAACCAGCAAAGTCATCTTTAAGTTCCATATTTAAGTTATGCTCAACGCAAGATATTCCATAAATATTCGATTTATCCATAGAATTTCCATTTTTAATTTCAACATGATCAATTTGTAAATTAGTGAGTATTTGCAACAATTGTGTACATTCAAATTTATTCCCATCTAAATAAATATTTGCTCCTGCACCTTTTAAATTATCAAAAGTCAAATTGGAATAAATGTAAACAATTTCATTATTGTTGATTTTTAAAGTATTTAAATTTCCCAATGCATAAAATATCCTCTTTATTGATTTCAACTTATTATATGACAAATCTAAATATGTTAAATCTCTTAAACTGTCAAATATCCCATATTCCAAACTTAATAACTTGTTATTAGATACATCCAAATAACTTAGTTTCCTCATATTAGCAAATAACTCATTCGGTATTATTGACATATCATTATATCCAATATTCAGAAAATTCAATGTACTTAATTTAGAAATATTCTTCACAGATATTCCATTAATTAAATTATGACTAGCATCTAACCTTAAAATAGTCATATTAATTGTACATTTACCAGCAAGAACATGTTTAATTTCGTTGTAACTAATATTCAGCGATAACAACCCAGGCAAGCAAATATCTACAACTGCTAATTCGTTTTTAGAAACGTCTAGCTCAGCAATTCTGTGAGAAGATCTATTTAAAATCAACTCTGAAATCTTATTGTCACTCAGATTCAGTTGTACTATGTAATGATTTTGACCTAATACAATATCATCGAAACATGTTAGTGAATTTTTCGATAAATTTAGGTAATTCAAATAAATGATATCAGTTAAAAAATGTAAATTCAAGTTTTTAATTCTATTCATAGATGCGTCCAAGGTGCGGAGCTTTTGTAAAGAGTTGAAAACGTCAGATTGTAATTCGGTAATTGCATTTTTGGACAAAAATAATTTTCGTAAAGATGAAAATCCAGCAAAAGCGTCTTGTTTGATACTTGTTATGTTATTTTGAGACAAGTCCAAAGCAGTTACCGATGAAAAATCTTTAAATGAATTTGCTCCAATTTCAAGCAGATTAGATTCTTTTATTTTCAACCATACTTCATAAAATTCATACGACTTTTCTTTAAATCCAATAAATTCAAAGGGAAGTTGAATTTTAGCACATTGTAGAATGATCGAACGTCTCTTTTCTTCCCTTCCAAAACCGTCATTATAACTGATCACTGTCATATCCTCAGACTGTGTACAATAATCGTTTGTTAAAGCCACTGT
>CAJUYH010006411.1:16572-36774 GCA_910591685.1 Galerucella tenella | reverse complement strand
TATCCTAGAGACGGTGTTACCTTTTTTTGAAACACCCTGTATATGCTTTGTACTTTATATTGTGATTTTGTGGAATAAATATATCTATCTTCGTAAACTAGTCGTTAAGGTCTCACTTTTTACACGTGTACTTTATATTTATAATAAAAAAAACTTTATTTGCTGAAAAATATTGATTTTTCTTTGAATAATTATGTTTTTAGAGGTTTTGTCGTATATGGAGAAAGAGATAAAGAATTCCGAACTGCTAGGACATATCCCAAGCTGATGCAAATTGATCTTAGTGTTCACGACGAGAAGCATTTGGCAGTAGACGCACCTACGATGAGGACTCTTTATGTTAAAATCCCAAATGGCAGTGAAAATAATAACCTTAAAATCACGTAAGTTTTTATACTCTGTGTTTTTTTTTGACCCAAATTAATTTCACGGTAATAAACATGTTAAGAAAAGACTTCAAGTGTTTTCAAGCTTACTTTTCTAGTCCACTCTGCTTTATCTCTTATAACAATGCCAATCATGTTCAAATATTTATTTATTTATAAAACTTTCCAACAAACAATACATCTTTTTAACAATATTCAAAACACCAACATAAGAGAAGCGAAAAAAATCGGTAACCAATTCAGTATAGTTGCTTTTTTTTCATTTCCCTTTGTTGGCAACGGTTCCTTAAGCCTGATTTGTCCATTACAATAACGGCATTCGCCAGCAACAGCTCTATTATTTGGGAAAGTAGTCCTCAAACATATTCACATTCATCTCCTAGTGGTAATGTTTTTTCGATTTGGAGGCGATATGCATCAATTCATCTTCCTCCAAAACATGCTCATTTCCAATATGGGTGATAATAATATAACACGCTTCTCCCTATTACGGCTCGATAATAGTTTTCTTGCGATTTATTTATAACAAATTATTGTTGGAACTCCTTTGACTACAGGAATTAACTTTTATAATGCTTCAGGGTGTACCTTCAATTTAAATATAACTAATAATAAGTAGATTTGCTCTATATGTGCTGTTTACTTTGTCATAATAAAGTGCAATGAAATATGCCTCAGTTTTTTATGTTCTGAATTCTAAATAGTTAGCGATAAAATTTTGTATGCACCACGTCAGTTAAGTGTCTTTATCGGACTCGCCTGTTATTCGACTCGCTCGCTTCTCTCGCACGTCTCATAATTTCAGACTCGTCCGATAAAGAATCACTTTACTGTCTAGGTACATGAATAATTATTTTATTTCATTACAGACTTCATAGAAAAGAAGAATGTAATACTATAGATTGTGGAGATGAAGCAGCATTGTGGTTTTCAAGATATATTCTAGAAAAAGACAATGGATTACGATTAGGCTATCACGATGCCAGTCAAAGAAGAGATATAACCAAAACACACACGAACTATTTGAATTTTTACAAGAATCTCTCGAATTTATCTTTAGTAAGAGTTTTAAAAATATTATTATTCATGGTCGATCCAGGATAGTAGCATATTAAGAAATGATTGTGGTCGTGAATGCAACCTATTTTTAGAACGCTCCTATTCCACAGAATAGCTCTTCTGCTTCACTGATCTATTGGTAGAGGTCTTTCAGCGTTCTGGATCCTTACGCCGTCACAACCATATAAAATATGTTGTTTTTTTCAAAAGGAACCGTCCCTTCGCCGGACCACCTCAGCCTCCTGGGATTATTGTGGATACTCCTAGTGTTCTGACTACAACCTATTCAGCTAATCCGTTCCCTGTATTAGCTCATACAGGTTCTTTGCTGGTTGGTTGTAGAAGTCTTCTGGAGTCATTTGGGCTCTGCCATTCAGTTTCTGCCTTTTGTGGTCCAGCGACTCACAGTTGCATAGTATATGCAGAGCTGTTTCGGTATCCTTTTTGCATCTTCTGCATGTAAGGTCTCCGTTGTACAGCCCTATTTTGTTTAGGTGCTCCTTTGTGGGAAAATGTCCCGTAAGTAGCCCCGTTATGGTGCGTAGTTTGTTCCTGCTCATTGAGAGCAGTTCTTTCGCTACATTTTCTGATGGTTCTTTTATGAATTTCTTCCCATGTATTTGCTTGGGCGTATTCTTCCAGTGTTTATTGTGTTGTTTTTTCACTCACCCTTTTAACCATGATCTCGTTAAGCATCTGGGGATGCCCTCAGCAGATTCGGTAATATTGGCTTATTGTACTCTACTCTCCCACATTTAGTCCACCCATCCAGTTATCCCCGTACCTTCGAGTAGACGATATAGGTCCATTGGATGTGTGTCATATACTTCAGGTGGCACATTGGCTTCTCCGAAGATTGTTTGTCTCCTCTAGTCCAGTACCTCACAGTCAGATAAGATATGGGTTACGGTCTCGGTCTCCATGCCACAAAGTCTGCAGCTGAGGTCCCCGATATATAACCCTATTTTATGCAGGTGATATTTTACCGGGGTATGACCCGTTAGATAACCTGTAATAATTCTTAGCTTATTCCTACTGATATTCAGTAGTTCTTCGGCCCGTTTCACACATGTGTCGTCTATGAAGGTTTTACTGTGTACCTGCTTTGGAGTGTTCCTCCACTGATGTCTATGTTGGCTTTGTACCTATCTTTATATTTGCCCTCGGACTACCTTCTTTGTGGTCCCAAGAGCTGGTTCTGGTCCAACATATGCTGTTGCTGAACCTCTTCCCGCGAGCTCTTCAGCTTGTTCATTTCCAGAAATACCGTTATGTCCCAACACCCACACTATCTTACTTTAATGTGGTCTGCTAGTTCATTTAGTTCTTTCTGGCATTCTTCTACCAGTCTGGACATTCTGGATATCTGCAATGAAACAATTTTTTTTAGCTTCCAAATTATAAACTATTATTTATAAATATATTTTCGTAAATCATTATTATATTTTTAGGGACTCTATTCAGATTTAACAAGTCTGTTGCTGGTGAATCAAAAATCAGTGAACGATATAAAGGATAAAATCAATAGTGTCACTATTTCCACTAACTACTTTAGACCGAATTTGGTGGTGGACGGACCAGATTTAAAACCCTATACCGAAGACGATTGGGAATGGATCAAAATTGGAGATGTTATAATGAGAAATGTAAAGGATTGTACAAGATGTATGATGACTACAATTGATCCCGATACGAGTGTCAGGAATAAAAATAGGGAGCCTCTAGTTACACTTGGAAAGTGAGGAAACTGGAAACTTTTATATAACACTACAAAAGTATTTCATTCATTCCATCAAAATATCAATTCGGCTTAACTCTCAAATGCTATTTAAATCTAAGAAGGTTGCTTTAAGACCACACTTTTTTTCTAAACAAGTGACGAAGATCAAAGACCTTTACGATAAATACCCATTTAGATTCAGCTGCTTGCAGCAGAAAGAAACAAATCAAAATTAAATGAGCTCAAGCACGGTCAAAATAACTATTAAGTTCATTTTCCACGTTGCGTCAAATCGCAGCGACTTGTTGCTGGGACAAATCGCTGCGAGAAAAAGTACAATCAGCATATCGATATTTTGTTGCTGTGACTCATCCAGGCATACGGGAAACGTAACGTGTTGTCAACTTAATTAACAGTGACAGCAATTTTAGAGCGGAGCAGCCAATAGAATTTTTGGGTTGGTGCGACAAAATCCACCAGAAGTTACCAAGTCGCAGCGACTTCTCGCTCGAAAATAGAGCAAGCTCATACCACCGACGCGCCCAAGTTGCATCGTCAACTCGCACCGTGGAAAATGGACTTTAAGCACCACGTGTTGTACAAAGAGCGCTTGTTTATTATTAGATCCATCATGGCGAATGTTACATCACATAACGTCACGTGGACTTGCTCTGACTCAAACCTTTAGTGAGGTTACGCTTTAATTCCCAACCCGATAGTTCGGATGCCTGGGAACTTATCTACAATTATTAAGTAATGTATCCCAATGAAAAAAAAAACGTTTTTTGAAAAAGTAAACAACTAGGAAAGACTATGAACTTTATAAAACTGAAAAACGTGAATCGCTTTAAAATCTCTATTAAATTACAAATATAGTTTATCTGAAGGCACGCGGCATCGGTAAGAGGGGAGGAAACATCGCGCATATCTGTCATAAACGTACGGTACCTTATTTTACCAAGTAAAATTGAAAATACAAAGGTCACTGACAATACCAACGCCACTGGGTAAATCAATATCAGTCAATTGACGAAGTGAGATGGAAGATCACACGCACGCTCTTGCCAATAAGAAGTCAGATGGTCAGGCCTTTCGATAAAAATCACCAATTATGTAATTCGGAGGGTGTGGTAATTATGGTTTTCTACAACGCTGCCAGAGTTTGAAGAAGTACATAACAAATTTGGAAAAGTTCTCATCTTTCAACATTCATAAATTGGAAAAATAATGTTAATAGGAAAAATCCAAGGAAACAAGCACATTAAAGTATTAACGTTTGATCATATTGTTGATATTATTAATAATAAAAAGTCCCGTTTATAATTATTATCACTACATACTTAGCACTTCAGCTTTTTCATAGTTAAACGTGGCAATATCGAATGTTTTCGACTGCATTCCTTCCACGGGTTCAGATAAACTTGCCAAAGTATACTTTGATACACATTCTTTACATTTCTATATTATGTTTTAGACACAGAGTTAGTAATGGACCAGAGGCATTACCAATAATGGGAATCCACTTAGAAGTTAGAAAGCAAGGAATTATTAAAGTGGGAGATAAGGTGTTAGTATCCAGAAAGAAATAGATTTGTCAATCTCGATTATTAGTTGTTGTACATGTAATAGTTTTGTTTATTTAAAAATGTTGAATACAAATAAATTATTGAAATAAAAACTTGTTTTATTACTAGAGTTTATGTTAGAAGCGTAGTTTCTAATTTGTTTATTGTCACAGCTTGAAGTACTCAAGAATAAATACATTTTATATACTTATTTATAAGGCATTATTATTTGCATTATACAATGTGTTATATCGTGGCTAGTACTAGAGTTTCACCAAGATTTAGCTAACGCCTCGGCAGATAATAATATTATCCTGAGGTGGGTTTAAGGGCACGACAGGAGTAAAGGTCGATTCTTTAGCCAAGGAAGCGGCTGGACTAAAAATATTTTAGAACCCAGTGACACCTACGGCCTAACGACTTCGACAATTATTGCTGAACTAGCCAAACGTTACACCCATGCTCAATCCATTAAGAGATGGGATAGAATCAAAGGATGCAGTCTTGCCAGGATCACCCAGGGCAACCCTGGGAAGCTGGCGTTTAACAGTTTAATAGGATTTTTGACTGGCCACTGTCAACTAAGGAAACACCTCCATGCTATGGGGCTAGTGGACACAATTCTATGCAGGATGTGTGAACAGGAAGATGAAACTGTCAGGCATGTCTTATGCGAGTGTCCGGAGTTATCGTGAATAAGAGAGTGTGTGTTCGGTGAGACTTGGCCTACACCTGCCGATATAAAGGAGATGTCTTCTTCCTGGGAAGGACAGGATGGACGATGACCTAGGAGGATGACCTCGGGAGGATGTACAATGGGTCACATGTGGCCTAAGTGCTGTGAGCCTATACACCCTCCCTATTTTACAGATACAGATATTTGCATTATAGTTATGCCTTAAGAAGGGAGGTATTTTAATTAATATTACGACGCATTTTGTTATAAAACATGACTTGTGGGATATTAAATCAAAAAAAAAATTTATGTTTCAAGGAAAATATGTGTAATACAAAAAAAATCCCAAGGCGCACGTTTGGGTTTACAGGAATCGGGGGTAGAGAAAATATGGTAATTTTATGAAATTTTGCATTTCATACTAAATATTTTATATATTTTTTAAACGTATTTTTCTTTGAATTTCTATCACCTTTCATTTTTTGTAGGGGTAGGGGGGCGTTTGTAACTGGCGACAGAAACACCATCATTGCCTCATTGCCTTAAGTGTCTATTAATACAAATAACTATACAGCCTGCATGAATTTTCATTTAATCCAATCCTGCGGTACAGTTTAGCTTATCAGACAAATAAACAAGCCAGTGTTAGAGTTCAATTGGAAGTTATGAATCAATATTATACAACAGATTAAATTAAACAGTACGGCTCAAGTATTGCTTTTTTTTAAGAAGAAATGTTGTTTATATTTAAATAAACATAATGAAGAAATTCTACATTTGTGTTGTGCTAGTTTGTATAGTAAAATTAGTAAGCTCTTATAGTAAGTTATTTTTTCTTATATCATCTTTATGTTATCGATATATAACTGAACTATTATTTAAAGTCCATTTCTAATGTCAACAAGAATATATTTTTGAAAAAGCATTCTTATCCTAATTATTAATACCTACATATTTTTAAAGTATTTTTTGAAGGCTTTACGAGAAAATTAAAAAAATCACTTTTTCTTTGTGTGACATATACTTGAGAACGCACTGTCGATAAATCAAATTAATGATATCATTAGGAGATTAATTCAATATTTTTTTATTGAGATAATCAACTGTTTGTCGTACTCTATTACTGGTAATAATACGGCAGTGGCGTAACAAATAATATATATTCATAGGACCCTCTCTATAACGAGTGGTGGAAGGTCTTGTATGTATATACAACATGTCCCCCTAAGATGGAATCATATAGAAAACTTTTTTATTATTAATTTCAGGAAGAAAAAATGAACATTTATTTCTTGTCCAAACCAATGGTTCAATAAAACTTAAAGTCCAAACCACAATAAATTTTATTAAAGTCCCCCATATGACACTTATGATGCTACTAGTTTAGGTACATTATTACCATCATCAGGCTACAATAGGAAGAAATGGTACACTTAATATATCTTATGAAATAATTTAAACATAATTTCATAAGACCGAAACTAGTAGCATCATAAGTGTCCTTTGGGGGACTTTAATAAAGTTTATTGTGGTTTGGACTTCGAGGTTTATTGAACCATTGGTTTGGATTTCATAAAACCACATTTGAGATATAGATGAGCTCTTGGAGTTATTTATCTCTTGTGATTACGAAACACTTGATAATCTTTCAGGGTTTTCTATGTTTTTTAATAATTTTGCATTTAAAACGCGGAATAAATTTGCCAAAAATTAACGTCGGAGGCCATGTCTGGCATATATGACAGACACAATAAAAATGGCGGAAAGGGCTGAAAAGAAAAATAATATGATTTAATAACCTAAAAAAAATAAGTATTTATCAAATTTCAACAAAAATCACTCAAAATCGCATGTTGGCCCACTGGCAAATTTCCCAAATACTGGCGTAGCACGCAATTGCAGAATGCAAGAAAAATCGATAAAAATCCTCCTGCTACAAATACCATTAAAACATGGTCAACCAAATTTGGGAATACTGCTTCTATATCTATAAAAAGGAGAACTGTAAATGGAAATTTATGAGCTGTGAAACTGTGAAAACCGCATCTTATTATCTAGAACCGTTTCGAAGATATAAGCTCTTATAAACAGTCAGAATATAATGAGACACCCAGTATATTGGAGTGACATTCACTAAGACCTAAAAGATCTTTTTGTGGAATAGAAACACAGTAGTTAGGATATCATCACCTATAACTACCAATGCCAATCTTATAATTGTTATTTTTTCTATTACCCTAAATAAAAAAATCAAGAGGATTAACTTCTGGCGTACGTGAAGACCATCTTTCTGGTCCGTTGGTTCCGATCAGGAAATACTGAATTCTGTAAGATCTGTACGTAAATGATGCATGCCATCATCCATGAAAATGAATTTATTAAGCAATTGCTTCTTTTTCTTTACCTATTTAATATATACAGGATGTTCAATTTTTACTGAATTGCTCTTAATAATAAGCTTAAGCTACTTATATATTTTATAGAGTTCCAAGAAACTTTGGGTCACATTAAACCCAAGGCTGATGCAGATGTCCAAACACAAGCAGCAAGAGAATTAGTTCATAGGTTAATTGGACCAAGAAGCACAGATTTTCTAATAATAGTTGATCCAAAGTTTATCTCTGAAAATAAAGAAGCTTTTAAAGTGAGTAAAATTATTGATTGTGATTTATTGAATGGACAGCATACAATCGACTTTCTGTACAGTTTCAACTTCAAGCTGTCCTCCAGAACAATATGGCCGAGGTTTTAAATAATTTCACTATTTTTAAAAGTTAATTTATCGTTTCTAAGTTGAATTTATTATGCTTATTTTTAACAGCCTTTTCCATCATCCTTAAAACCACATGTTTTCCCTTCTAACATTACGTTTCAATTTATGTCATCCTGTATTAAGGTCGTATGTTAAAATTAGACAAATACATTATCTAAAATTAATAACGAATGTTTGTATATTGTTTTGCAGGTGTCAACAGATGACAAAATAATAAAAATAGTCGGTACAACTGGTGTTGCAGTTGCGACAGGATTCAACTATTACTTAAAGTATTTTTGTAACGCTCATGTTTCCTGGGAGGCCTCACAGCTGGATTTGCCGGAAGACTTACCCGATGCTAATGTTACCATTACCTTGAACGATAGGTAAACAATCGATCTTGCTTTGTTTTGAGTGCTTGTATGTCTGAACGGAAATCCTTTTAATGTATTGGGAAACAAACTATTTAAATACTTTTATCTCACCCTTTTAAGTTTGCTGAATTACTTACTTTTCCAGTGCCAATCAGGCCTGGTATTATTTATGTTACATCTAATAGTTCTTTTATTTCAACTAATAATATACCGAGTGGTTGAGAGCCAGACCGCAATCTTTGGAGTCCTAGGCTAACAATATCTAGGGAAACCAGTCAATTATTTAAATATTTGCCATTTTCCCCCAATAGTAGGATTAAGCGAGAAAATTGAAGCTGTGAAAGGTTTTTTTTATATCAAACAGGTCAAAGTAGATAAAATAAAGAGGTATCTTCTTTATCTTTGGTATTGGGAGCGTCCATTAATAACGTGAAGCGTTTTTGAGTATTTTTCGACTCCCCCTCCCCCTTGGTGAGATATCTTAAGACTTTCCTCAACTCCCTTCCCCCCTCCCCTAATCTCATGTGAGATTCTGCAAAAATTCTATTTGAACTGTAAACGTGTTGGATTATTGAGAAAAAAAAAGTTGTTCCATTACTTTTATTGAAGACTATCATAGACTAGTTTTTGTGAATATTAACGTATCAAAATCATAAAATTAAATAATGAATATTAAACAAAAATTGAGAAAATATTTATTCTAACTCAGTCCATGGAGACTCGTGCACGGCCTCAAGAGTGACTACTGGAACCAACATATCCAAGTGAAAATCATCTGCTCCTTCAACTTCGCTCTTAATTAGCCCCTCTAAGCATTTGTCGCTCTCGCACGGAAGTACTATTTTCTCAGATTTGGCCATATTTTATTTTAAAAATAATTTTTTACGCAATAATTACGTGATATTTGCCAAGACCAACCTCCCCCCACCCCCCCTATGTGAGATTTGGAACGATTTTAGGAATTTTAGGATGTCTGCAGGCTTCAACTTAGGTAAATGTTCCTCTTCTATTCAGTAATCTCCCAGGTGCTGTGCTCTAGGATTCTGAAGTTCTCTGCAGTTGGAAAGTATGTGAATGCCACAAAATCTGCATTCTTCTTCCTATTTTGAGCATTTTCAGGTGCCCATACAGGCGTTAAAACTCTTAGCACAGTTTTACTTTGACTTATGCATTCATTTGATCTAAACAGGTTGTAGTCACCCAGAAGAGTCTATGATTGTTTAAGCCCTACTAGATCTTTTCAATGGTTTTTTTCTCGGGTTTACCTATTTCTTCCAATATTACATTGGGGCTGATTGCGCAAAAGGGTTCAGGCGCCCAGAAAGGTATTTCAGTCCTCCTCTTTGCTAGTTCATCTGGCATCATGGCATTTTTTCCAAGTCTGGTAATGGTATTTGAATCCCATTCCTTCTTGTTGCTCAATTCCGTAACGAATTTCTTTGAAAAGCTATACTTTTTCATCATACCGTCTTGTGGCATGTCCCAGGTTGTCTGATTTCTAAGAAGTGCGTAGGTGGTTTGATGTTAGATTGTCCTATATTTTGGAAATATTAAAACAGAAATGTCTGTATAAGTAAATGGTAATTAGAAATACAGCAACACATACAGGATGTTCGGTAACCTTTTCACATCGGAATGTACAGATAGACTTTCTACATTTTTGCATATTTTATACTTTATTTAATGTGATTATTGTAGGTTTAGGTATTACCAAAATACATGCACTACCAGCTACAGTTTCGTTTGGTGGGATTGGTTGCAATGGGAGAAGCACATCGATTGGATGGCATTAAATTCCTTCAACTTGGTATTAGCTTTCAATGGCCAAGAAGCAATATGGGAGAGAGTGTATAAAAAACTGAATTTCACACAGGAAGATATCGATGAACATTTTACAGGACCAGCATTTTTGTCTTGGTAAGAAATGCGTTACAAAATAATCTTAATTTAATAGAGATGTGGAAGCTTAAAAGAAATTAGATTTTGGTAGAATAGGCAAATTTTCACCAAATCACCAATTCCACTTCAACTGATCGATTGTCCTCCATAACAATATGGCAGACCTGTCAAAGTCATGTGCTCGTGGATGATCTATAATAATTTGAAGTATTATTATTATTATTATTATTTTTAGGTTGCGTATGGGTAACATGCGAGGCTGGGGTGGACCTTTATCTTCCAGCTGGCATGACAGATCAATCCAATTACAGAAAAAAATTCTAGAGAGAATGCGTAGTTTGGGTATAATTCCAGTATTGCCAGCTTTTGCTGGTCACTTGCCGAGAGCTATTAAAAGGTAGTTAAACTATTAGTAAACTAGCTTTCATGGAAAAAGAATATTTTTAATTCTCTTATCTTCTGGTACTTATCTTCGTTACTTGTGGCTAGTGTAACAGTATTCATTTCCAAGACCCTGCAGAGGTCTCTGTTCCTGTTTCATGTCAAGGACGAATGCAGAATAAACTTCTCTATGTTCTAATAATATATGGAGGTACCTGTAATCCTTTGGACTTGATCTATTGTTGAATGTTATTGACTGAAGCTAAATTGAAAACCTGGAAGTATTTTTTATTGCTTAGAATTGGTAATGGTTAGACCAATTTATTCACTTTCTTTAATCTCGAAGCTGTTTGAAAAGATATACTGATTTAATATAATGTTTCCTTTTATTTTAGAGTGTATCCTGATGTAAATGTAACAAAAATGAGCCCATGGAACAGCTTCAATGACTCTTATTGTTGTCCATACTTTCTAGAACCCACTGAAAATTTATTCAATGTTATTGGAAAGCTGTTTCTTGAAGAGGTAAAAACATAAGTTCGGTTTTGGTAGTATTTTATTCGACCAATATTATTATCATCTTTTATAATTTTTTTGTTTACAGCAAATGAAAGAATTTGGTACCGATCATATATACAATTGTGACAGTTTTAACGAAAATGATCCTTACACAACTGATCTTACGTATTTGTCAAATGTTGGTAAAAGTATTTTTGCTGCTATGACTGCTGCAGATCCAGACGCCATCTGGTACGTACTTTATACAGGTTGATCTAAATTATCCTTATAAAGACTACATATCTCAAACTTTAAAAGGAAATTTCTCTTTAATATTATAATATTTTGGTCGTTCAAAAAAAATGTAGCTTAGGCTGTTTAATTTTTGTTAAGAAGCTCACTTTATTAAATATCTACATAATTTGTTTTGTCGCAGGATGATGCAAGGCTGGCTATTTGTTCATTCTTTCTTCTTTTGGACTCATTCAAGAGTGAAAGCTCTCTTGACTTCAGTACCAAAAGTAAGTGGATTATAATTCTCTAAAATCCTATCATTTTTTCCAGGTTAATGCAAGGGTGGTTGTTTTACAATAACGCGTTTTGGAGTGATTTGGATAGAGCTAAAGCTTTAATTACCAGTGTACCTTTGGTATGTTTGAATTATTCTACATAGGTATTGGACTCTGTATATCAAACTTATTTTCTTAATTGTTTTCACCTTTTCATTGATTTGATTCAAGTAATTATTGTGCTTTTTCTTTCAGGGAAAAATGCTAATATTGGATCTTCAATCAGAAGAGTTTCCTCAATATGACAGACTCGAACAGTATTTTGGACAACCCTATATTTGGTGCATGCTCCATGACTTCGGAGGTACTCTGGGCATGTTTGGATCTGCTAGGATCATAAATGAGGTAAATATTGAGATAATGAGAAAAATTGTTTAATTGTTTTCAAATACCTACTCTCACAATGAGAAAAAACTATTGGATTTGAGCGTTTGGCAGGAGTTCTGATGAACCCTATTGCTGCACCACCTTTCGGGACCAATTGTAAGCCTTAACAGCCCAAGTATATATTCAAACGCACACAAACATTTAATCAAAATTCTCTCAGCCGCTTAGAAGTAGTTCAGTCTTCTTGTGTGCCTTTTAAGTGGATTTGTGAGTTTTTGAATTATTTCGAGAACCGTTAACAGTTTCGGGCTGTATTTATGTGAAATCGAGAGTATTTGGATGAAATAGGGTCTAATTGTCTGTTTTCCTATCGTTTTAGACTGTTTTCAGCATTCTTTCGAGTTTTGGTCTGTATTTGACTGAAATAGAATGGAAAATGGTCCATTTGCATGCTAACTTTCGTTTTAAAGCATATTCGAGTGAATTTGTGCATTATTTAGTCTTCTTGTGTGCTTTTTAAGTGGAATTGAGGATTTTTGACTCATTTTAATCATCGTTGACCGTTTTGGGCTGTATTTACGTGAAATCGAGAGTATTTGGATGAAATGATGTCGAATTGTGTGATTTATTATCGTTTTAGACCGTTTTCAGCGTTCTTCCGAGCTTTGGTCTGTATTTGACTGAAATAGAAAGAAAAATGGTCCATTTGCATCCTAACTTTCGTTTTAAATCATATTCGAGTGAATTTGTGCATTATTTAGTCTTCTTGTTTGCTTTTAACTTGAATGCAGCGCTCCCTACCAGGACTAATTGTAAACTATTCAGGAACTCATTCAAACATACACACATTGAATCTTAATTCCACTATTCTCGTGTTGGAAAGTTATTAGTTATTTCTTAAAATCACTCTTGGCAATCATTAGTACCCTCTTTAAATAACTTAGCAGTATTGGTTTCCACAGTCTTGGTGCTCCTTTTGTAATCAAGCTCTTTAAATCCAACTTATGATGTTTGGTGAAAGTTATTCTGCTACCTTTGAAAGGCCTAGGTTTACCATGATGTAATTGATAGATGTCACCAGTTATCAGTATTTTACGTCCTCTGCATACACACAGCAACCTTGATTTTCTTTTTTCTTATAGTTTGCAGGGATATAACCCCTACTTGTGGGGCACTCCTGGTAGTTTTCTTTTGCACGAGTTCTGAGCTGACTACTCTGCTATAACCTTAAAGTTATCTTTATTATTTGCGTTATATTTTTAGAGAGTTTTCGATGCAAGAAACAATGAAAATAGTACCATGGTTGGTATAGGTTTAACACCAGAAGGTATTAATCAAAACTATGTAATATATGATTTAATGACGGAGAATGCTTGGAGAAATGAACCATCCAACTTAACTGAATGGTTTAGGAATTATTCAATCAGAAGATATGGGAAAATTAATGAAGAAGTTATTGGAGCTTGGCAAATTCTCAAGGTTATTAATTTGTTCTTACTTTCAAAGGCTCTTTTCCACTCCTTAAGTCTTTACAAATACAGGCAGGAATCTGCACTGCTTTATTAGCAACGCTACTTTTTTGTCCATTATATTTTTATATTTATAGGATTCTGTTTATAATTTTTCTGGAATACAAAGAATGAGAGGAAAGTATGCAATTACATGGACTCCAACTCTAAAATTATATATATGGGTAAGTTTGAACTCATAAAGTAGGTCTAAAATGAGCACCCCATACGTTAATACCCTTGTGTATTAACCATTATTTTCTTTTCATCCTCAAACATTTATTATCTTTCAGACATGGTACGATTATAGCAGATTATTTAAAGCTTGGGATATTTTTGTCAAAAATGCCGAAGACTTACAGAAAAGCCCAGCTTACTTACATGACCTTGTAGATTTAACAAGACAAGCTCTGCAAATTTACGGTGACATTTACTATATAGAGCTAATTACATTGTTTAAATTAAATGATGTTAAAAAATTTCAGTGAGTACATTTTTATGATTATTTTATTGTTCTTAATTTTGAAAAAACTTGTACTATCATCATTTTTAGCCCCCTTATCACTTCCCTCTTTAATACTTACTACAGGGACACTCTGTATACAAATAGTATAATAATTTGGTTAAGTGTGAAACCAATTAAAGCTTAATTTGGTTTTTTGGTGTCAATATAGTTATTTCTGTTTCAGAGAGAAAGCTAAAACATTTTTAAGTATATTCGATGACCTGGAGCTTATTCTGTCAACAAACAAAGCATTTTTATTAGGACCTTGGATTGATTCGGCCAAAAAATGTGCAAATAATACAGAGGTAAAAGTATAGTTAGTTATTTGCTTTATTACAGTTTCCTCTAACAATTGTCATATTTAAGTGAATGTATTAAGGTGATTTCTCCAGTCTAAAATTATGCTCTCAGTGCTTCTGGATGGATGATATCGTTGTATTATTAACCTTACTCAAATCAGAGGTCAAAATATTTTACCTGATATGTTTATTACCACAAAAGCACAAACGTTGCTTGTCCATTTTTGGTCAGTTTTGAGATAAAGGTATATTTTGAAAGTAGCAAGGAATATCTAGTTTTTGAAAATATTGTCCTTGATATCGAAGTCAGAGATATTAGGAAAAAACCCTTCTGTTTGTTACAATAATTTTATTTTTTATAGGAAACTGATCTTTTTGAGTATAATGCAAGAAACCAAATCTCACTATGGGGTCCAGAGGGTGAAATTATAAATTATGCTAATAAACAATGGTCAGGTAATTGAGAACTAGTTACGTATTACATTATACAGTGTGGAAACCACTTATGGAATAAAATTCTTTATGTCATTATTTTAGAAAATTATAAAAAATGCCGAGACACGTGCACTTTTGAATTGAGTTGTGCGTTATGTAAACATAGATTTAAAATGTACAGGGTGATTCACGCAAGTATGCCATAGTCAGAATTTTATTCCATAAGTGGTTTCCACACTGTATATAAATAAAAATTTAGAACTCTTAATTCACACAACAACTTGTCAAATTTAAAAAAAAAATCAATCCATAAGGACCTGTGTCACATTATAAGAATATCCATAGCAAATGTTATGTGAAGTCTCCTTAATGTTCTTTGTAGTAATTTTCGTTCGAAACATGAGATAGTGACACAGTTGTCAGCTTGGAGTTCCCATGTAGATCAAATATAAATGTTCAAGATAATCAGTCGTCCTCACGGGTTCAGATACGTACGGGACGCGAATTTTTTTTCTAGTGCACCCTTCCCCTTATTTAAAAACGTGTTTAAAATGTGTCAATAATTTATAACATTATTTAAAATTCGATTATTTATATTTTAGGTGTCGTTGCTAATTTTTATAAACCACGCTGGAGCATATTTATTGCCAATATGAATTCTAGTCTTGTGAACAATGTACTATTCAACGAAACAGCTGTGGGATATGAAATGTTTACAAACGCAGAAGAACCATTCACATTTGATCGCACTGTATTTCCTGTGGAACCAATAGGTAGTTTTTTCAATTTTTAAAAATTATTAAAAGTATTGAAAACCATCATAATCGATAACATGTAGATGTGTATCTAATTTGTATTTAAAACAATTATTTTTTCTGTGAAGTTGACAATTATGGCTTCTTCTAGCCAACTGAGAAGTTGAATTTTTCTATTAGTGGTTAATAACTTTTTCTATTATTAATTTAGGTCAATATAATGGACAAATTCAAATATTTTGAGAATTCAGGAATAGTAGTTCAGCAAAAGCTTGTGCAACATAATTTTGTATAACCAGGATATTATATTTAACATATTTGCTGCTTGAAATTACCAATCAAGATAAAATTACTTGAATAAAAATGCCATTAGTTTAAAATTCGCGCTTAACCAAAAATGACTGATAACATAACGAGTACGTTCATATTATATCGAAAACTGACAGTGTACTTGTCAGTCAGACGACGGAGTAAACGCTTCTCGTGGTGAGTTTGTGAATTATTTTCAATTTTTGTCTTAAATTTGGCTAGTAGTAGAAAAAATTGTATATATACCATGGTGGTGAAGATATTTATAAAATAATTTTGGTGTTCGGTCAATAATAATAGTAGTTAGGGAGGCGAATAGAGGATTTTTCGGGAATACTCGAGCGTGGCAGTTGAAGATATGAGAGATACCTTATACCTAATAGAACAACTTTGGAAAGTATAAGCTCTAAATGTAGTGAAGCGCGTTTAGGATAGACGATCAGATTAGTAAACAAAAGATAATCTGCAATACTCGAGCAATACTCGTGTCTTGAGACTAAATTTACCTAATCTGACGATAAGTCCTTGACGCCGCCGAGTTATAGGGTCGTGAACTTGTGAAAAAAACATTAATCCGACATTCTCGAGCGCGATTTTTTATTTTTTTATTTCCTTTATCTTTTTTTTATTTTTTTATTTTGAAGAATATATTCTAAAACTTACTAAAAATACAAAATCTGCCGGTTTCCGCATGCCCGGAAGTATGGAGGAGCCATTTCGTCTTCCGAAAAACGCGTTGCGGCATATAAGTCGCGAACGATACATTTTACAATAAAAAAGTTCAAATAAAAAGAAAAGATAATTTTATTTTACACAAAAAAGTCTTGTTTCATTTTTTTCCAAAGTTAAAAATGTTGGACTTAAAGCATCATGAAAACTCAAACTCCCGGTTTTTTGAGTATATCTCGAAAACGGAGGATGTTAAAAAAATTGATATGGAAACAACGATGATTAAATTATGTAACTTTTATTATATCTCAAAATTTTTTTTCCTAAAGCTTCTCGACAATTTTCGTGGACATTTATTTATATTATTCAATAGCCTATTGATCCACAAATTGTTTTTTGGACTTACCGTAAGCAAAACGAAGTGAAGAATTCAAGCAAAAAAGAGGAATGTGATGTTACAGGCACTCAGCCACAATATGAAAGTTCCAGTGAAGAAGAAGAAGAAGATGAATTGAATTGAGCAAATATGTAAAGGTTATACATAACAATACAATTATTATACAATTTTAATATCATTTAATTTTTTATACAATAAATAATACAATTTGTACTACATTTCATCTACATTTACGTTGGTTGTATCTATCGCTTTATTGTTATTCTTAAATTCCCCGTTTTATCAGGGTGAAAGAAAGGAAAAAAACAAAAAAAACCTTTTTCGGTCAGATTATGGGAACCCACCAACATTTTTGTCAGATTAAGAAAATATGCTTTCAGGATACCGAGATAAACCTCCCCTATGAAAATCTGACGCGCTCGAGTACTTCAAACGAATTTTTTTTGCATTTTGAAAAATTGGTCGTAACTTATCGTCACGCCGAAATCGTCAGTTTTTTTGAAGGGAGCTTCCTTGGGGCCTACACCCCCTATACCCCCTCCGAAAATCTGACGCGCTCGAGTAAATTTTTTTTTCTCGGATTTTTGACTACTTTATATGCCTACCCCCACCACGCAAACCGGCAGATTAGTATACCGTTGTTATCAGAGGCACTTGGGGCATACGTGGTATGAATATCTGACGCGCTCGAGAATGCCCAAGTTACCTACTGTTTTTTTTTAACATTTTTGAAAAACCGTACACGCCACACCCACCGCTAAAATGGTTTTTACCATATGAGCTTTTCTTTTCGAAATTACTTTATCTTTCGATTTTAATAGGTCTCGACGGCGCTCGAGAATGTCGCCATTTAGCGACCTCGCCTCCCTAACTATAGTATTCTCCACCTTGGTGTATAATATACTATTTGTTTAGTTAATTAGTGAGTTGATTCCTTATTTCTGAATAGTTTTACAAAACATCTATGTAAAGTCTTCCGTAAATTAGTATTAAAAGTGTCACATTTAATTTTAAATCATGTTGTATATTATTATCAGTTTAGCACACCTTTGATTTTGCGGCCCAAAGGTAGGGCCGCAGTACACACGGTTCATTTGCTGATTAAAATGCTTTGTTGACCTAAATTCACCTATAAATAATTATATTTTTAGTCTCTTGAGATTGGTTATAACGTTAGATAAAATGTTGCATGTATCAGGGAAAATTTTTATAGTGATATGTAAAAGAAAGGGTGTAAAATTTTTTTGGGTATGCTATTAGTTGATTATCCACAAATCAATGGATAATTATATAATAAGAATCCAATTTTTCAACAGTTGAAATGAAAACTCATTCTTTAAAAAAAATTTACATTTTATTTTGAAATTTAGTCGCTAAAAGTGGACATCCACGTGATTGAGTTTTAACGACATTGTTGTTGTTAATGTCTACATCGCTGAACCATTCATTTTTACTACATGCCAAAAGACCCAGTAAGCCCGGGCTTAGGGCGGCCAGATATTAGGGGCGGCAAATCTTGACAAAAAAATTACTGATGAGAGAAGGAAATACATCAAATGCAAAGTTTCTAAGTAATTATTC
Organism: Galerucella tenella; assembly: GCA_910591685.1. NCBI lineage: Eukaryota > Metazoa > Arthropoda > Insecta > Coleoptera > Chrysomelidae > Galerucella > Galerucella tenella. The sequence continues at coordinate 18,107 of CAJUYH010006411.1, read as the reverse complement.
CGTATCTACATATAAAATATTTCGTAGTTGCAATACAAGTTATTTGGAAACAATATTTTTATACGCGTGACGCGATCTTTAATAACACTTGTTCGTCTTTGACGTAAGAGTCGCCCACTGCGCCCCCGTGTCCCTATGCTGCTCCCACCCAGATGCTGTTACCTTAACTTTAACTGAATTGGGAATTGACATTTCAAACTGCCGCGGGTAATCTTATGACAACGCAGCTAACATGTTAGGTATAACGACCTGCAAGTTAAAACGAAGGAAACTTCACCCGTTGCCGAGTATGTTCTTTGTGGTTCCTTGTTCGGCACATTAGCTCAATTTAGCAGCCAGACTTGTTTGTTATTTTCTCTACTACAAATTTCTTTGCAGCGTCAACCTAGCCTTGGGAACGGGGCTCCAGCCGACTCGTTGGTCAGCTCATGCAGACGCATGCAAAGGTTTACGCAAATCATGGAATGAAATCCATAAAGCGCTAGTCTTTATCGAAAATGACACACAAAAGAATAGAATCGTTATATGCGAAGCGTTTGAAACTAGAACGTTTTGAAACGGCATTCATAATAACCAATATTATCTCTGCTTACGTCGCTGAGTTCTGACATAACTTAGAGATGGAAGCTTATATTGCCACAGCAATGCTCATGCATTTCAAGTTCTATGGTCGGTAAAAAAAGTAACCAGGTCAGTGTATTTCTTATGTATATATTGTCTAATATCAATTCCTTGTTTTAGGAAATACTGTCGAAGCTGCTAAAGAAATTCATGAGAGATGGATTGATCGATATGAAGATGAACAACATTTTACCGTAAATCAAGGTAGCAGACCCAGGTATCCATCAGTGTCTTTAGTTTAATTACAGTTTAATAAAAAATGCAAAGTACTTAGTATTCCTGTATCTGATTTTCAAATTATATACAAAATATTTCATCTTTATATCATATTTCACTTAAGTCCTATCCTTACGCTTAAATTTATCTATAACCTAATGTTAGTTCTAAATTCATTACTACGTTGGTATGCATTTTAAAATTTAAGTTCAGCTTGCAGTTAAACCACATCTGCTAGTTTGCAAAACCGTTGAGTGATAAATATAAGCACTCAACGGCAAAATGTAGTAGTATTTAACCAAGTGATCAGTGCAGTTTACAAATTAACTACCCGACCAGTACGTAATCCGGCAATTTCAACGCACAAATATCATTCAAACAATGTTTTAAAGTCTAAAATAGAAATGATTGATTTTTCTTTTCTATATAACTGAATATTATTTATAGCTTAGTTTATTATTTTGTGCAAATCTCTATCTAAGCCCTTGACCCAAAAAATTGTCTTTGAATTGAATGTTTCATTAACAATTTTTGTTTCTAAATTGAGCTAAATGTTTTACAAACAATGTTTGATTATTTTTTTCTATAATTACAGATATTTTTCTAAATTGGTTAGAGTTATGAAACGTAAATTGAAAGGTGAAAAACAACAAAATATACAACGATAGGTAATAATTTTTAACCTACGTTTTGAAAAA
>CAJUYH010006411.1:0-16472 GCA_910591685.1 Galerucella tenella | reverse complement strand
AAAATATACAACGATAGGTAATAATTTTTAACCTACGTTTTGAAAAATCACTGAGCAGCCGAGATTGCTAATTTCAATCAACCTTCAGTATTGGGAATAAAAATTATTTAAATGTATTTAATTGTAAAGTAATTCAATAAAAAGTTCAAAATATAGTACTGCGTTTTAACCCAAAACCCAAAATTAACTTTATCTTTTCTTCCAAAATGTATTCGCAATGCTCATCTACTTTTGCTTTAGGACTTTACGCAACCGTTCTGCTTCTTACAAGAATACATACGTGTGACAATGGCCAATAAAAAGCAAGCACAATCTGTCACAGTAAGTAACATTATGACTATACTGCGTAATCAATGCTTATCTTGTAAAACTACCGAGATATTCGAAATATTCCCTGTACATTCTCTTTAAACAATTACCACACGCATAGCTTAATTCTAATTGCTTACTGTTAGTTGATTTCGAGTTAATTGTTACACACAATACCACCAAATTCAATTACTGTTTTGTTTTATTGAGAGCAATGACCACGATACTTTATATCAAATCACCGGTAGTTGGGAGGAGCCGCATACCACGTGTATCGTTTGCCGGATTTCATTTCGAGTGCTAAATTATGTACAACACCTGTACATTTCTCATAATACCCAACAGGAAAGAGAACCATCAGTGTAAGTAAATTAAAAACACACTTAAAAAGTGTTCGTTAAAATCAATGAGCAATTTTTACTGCTGAGAATTTTACACAAGTTACTATCTTTACTTTGTTCAGTAATTTAAAATTTAGAATTTTGTTTTGAATAAGCCGTATTACACAGCAAATAATTATGCCGAAATTTGGAACGAAAATTTTGCCAGTAATTTCTCCAAGTATTTTTAGTTATAAAAAGAAGCTGTTAATTATTAATTTCATAGCCTTTTCGAATTTGGCTGAATATACTATACTATACTATACTATTCTCATTTTGGGCATCGCTGGGGCATGTCGCCGAGTGGAAAGTTATGTAAAATGAAAATTGAAGATATTAACGAAGTTTAAAAGACATGGTGGATGGAAATCCTCCAGTATTGCAAACGGGTATTCGAGAAAATCACTTGTCACTAGATGGCGCTGAATTTTTCAATATGGCTGCTACAGCGGTGAACAACAAAACAGTCTGTCAGGGTGTTTGATGCTGTTTAGTTTTTTTTATGTGTGTTTTTTGAGGCGTTTTTAGTGGGTTTGGCAGGCTTTTCTTTATTTTTGTAATTTCCGTTATTTCCTAAACGTGTTTGTGTGGTAGTGTTTAAGAAAATAGTTCTAAAAATGACGAAAATTGTAGTAACCCTTTTTAACTTCATGGAATATATTGGAGTCAGAAGCAGACCACTAAAAGAAGGTGGAGCGGTTTTTAAAGCGGGACATATATTATTATGTGGCCTAGAAGGCAAAAATTCGTCAACATTAAAAGTTTGTGTCTGCAGACGTCTGGTCTACTTCCCGGCCTCATGAGATAACAATTAATCTGAATGATGATGTTAAAGATTGGAAATACATATTAAGAAACCTAAAAAACATAGGTAACTCATCAGCTTCTAGTAATGAAAAAAATAGCTGAACTAACCTCAGCTAGGTATCTCCTTGTGTGATTTTTATCGTCTTCACGACTTCTTTACGCTGCCTGTGCCAATCCGGGAAGAAATGACTTGAATATCTACACGAAACTACCAACAAGTTGCCAAAGAGTTTTACTGTCCACTAGAATAGGATTTTAGCCACTAGTACATTTGTAACACTACAACTTTTACCACGTTTTTATTGTTTTGGAAGAAGTACACCTTATGGGTGTGTGATTGTTTTTATCTCAGAAAAGCACTTTAAATAGGTATTTTATTTTAATATTTAGACTAAAATTTTAATCTGTATCTGTATCTGTAGAGTAGGGAGGGTGAGCACTTAGGCCACATGTGACCCATTGTACATCCTCCCGAGGAGTTGTCCTCCTAGGTCATTGTCCATCCTGTCCTTCTCAGGAAGGTGGACAGGTCACTGGGAGACATCTCCTTTATATCGGCAGGTGTAGGCCAAGACTCACCGAACACACACTCTCTTATTGACGATAACTCCGGACACTCGCATAAGACATGCCTGACAGTTTCATCTTCCTGTTCACACATCCTGCATAGAGGTGTGTCCACTAGCCCCATAGTATGGAGGTGTTTCCTTAGTTGACAGTGATCAGTCAGAAATCCTACTGTTAAACGTAGGTTTTTCCTGGTCATCGCCAAATATTTCTTCGGCGCCAGCTTCCCAGGGTCGCCCAGGGTGATCCTGGCAAGACTGCATCCTTTGATTCCATCCCATCTCTTAAGGGATTAAGCATGGGTGTAACGTTTAGCTAGTTCCGCAATTGTCGAAGTCGTTAGGCCGTAGGTGTCACTGGGTCCTAGAATTTTTAGTCCAGCGGCTTCCCTGGCTAAAGAATCAGCAGTGCGATTTCCTTTACTCCTGTCGTGCCCTTTAACCCACCTCAGAATAATATTGTTATCTGCCGAGGCGTCAGCTAAATCTTGGTGGCACTCTAGTACTAGCCTCGATATAACACGTTGTCTGTTCAAGGCTAATAGGGCTTGTCTACTATCAGTGCAGATTATTATGGTTTTGCCAGAAATTCCTCTTCTGGTTAGTTCTTTTGTGGCAATTGAGATACCAGCCAGTTCTGTTTGAACCACGCTGGTATTGTTTCCCATTCCCCACTTAATCTCTAGGCCTAGTGCTCTCGAGTAAACTCCAAATCCTGAGCCTTCTTTCATTTTTGAAAAATTTTAAATAACACTTTCTATTATTTTATAAGACAACAACATTAATTCCATTTTCTATAACGATGTTCCCATTGTAAAAAAAGGAATTGCAACGCAAATAGATGGTGCAGAGAGAACTTAATGTTCTAGTAAATCTGTAAATTTCAATTCTTGTGTCTCATCGGGTAGTAAAACCTAACCGAGTTCTTGTGGAGAAATGTATTTTAGGGTCAAAGAAACGTAGCTAAAGTAAGCGACCATACAATGTCTACTGCAGTGCCGCATTATATAATTGTGGTTGACCAAAAATAAAATTGCAGGTTACAATATATTGTCAATATATACAACGCTCTAAATTAACAGTGACATTTCTTCTTAAACAATGGTGGTACCAGAGACACATTAATCTTTTCTCTACAGGCAGCAGACATTCGTGTGTAGATTCTTCTATATCCTTATACGGAAATATCTCGACTATAAATCGCATAAAGTCATTCTGGAACTCATACAAAACACTACTGCGTTATACAATTATTTCTTACGTGCAAGATTTTTATGAATCAAGTCTACACTACAGTGTTTTGAAAAAAAAGTACTACTTTTGTCTTTAATCATTCCTCCAAGAATTTGGCAGCTGTTGATGTCTGAAATGGAATGTCTTTTAAATATTTACCAAAAATTTTGTTTATTACTATTCTCAAATCTCATATATCCGTTGATAGTACATATTCGTAGCGTCTTTTGTACTTTGTAGTAGGTACTTCTAGAATATATTTTTCCAGTTTATCAATAGGGGCTCTTCAAAAGACAAATTAAATTATATTATTATTATGTATTATTATTACATAATAAGGGCAGAGGATCAAGTCCTATTTTGCCCATAATAATTTACCTAATATAAATAAAACAATAACTGACACTACACTAAGCCTAAAAAAACTACAGATCGAAAATAAAGGAGTCTATTTGATTTTTGAAACTATTAACATTTTCCGAGCTAATTATTTGCTGAGGAAGACCATTCCAAATATCGAAAATTCTGTTACTTAAAAAGTTTTGCCTATAACGAGTTCTAAAAGGCTCTTTCTTCAGTTTTAAGGAGTGCCCACGAAGACGGTCGTCTAAATTGAGGGGGCAAACTGCTTGAAGGTCGCCGAAGTTGAATTTCAAAATTCGGAAGGAAAGAATAAGGTCACCTCGGAGACGTCTTTCTTCAAATGTTGTAAGATTTGCCATGGTTAATCTCTCTTCGTACGTAGGTCTAACACGGCCAAAAGACAATCTGGTTGCGCGTCTTTGCACTCTTTCTAGCATTTCACGATCTCGAGCTAAATCTGGATACCACGAAGGCCCGGCGTATTCAAGTATGGGTCGGACATAGGTCTTGTAAAGTTTGCAATATGTTTCGAAAGAAGCTTTAGAGAAAGTTTTTTGTATTAGAAACAGTTTAGAGTTCGCGCGTTTACAAATATGAGAAATATGATCACTCCACGTAAGTTTCGAGTTTACTAATAAACCAAGGTCGGTTTGTGATGATACCGTGTTTAATGTCTGTCCAATGATGGAATAAGAATTTTGCGGGTTCTTGTTTCCGATGTGTAACACGACACACTTATCAATGTTCAGAGGCATCAACCAATCGGAATACCATTCTTGTAGTTTATCAAGATCATTCTGCAAACTTAAATAACTGATGTTGGGATTTCCGTAAAGTTTCATTTCGTCAGCATAAGCCGAAATTGAGCTTGACAGATAGTATCGAAGATCACTGGAATATGCGATGAAAAATAGGGGCCCAAGAACGGAACCTTGTAGGATACCGCTAGTTACGGGTCTTTTCTGGGAGAATTCTTGTCCAACTCTGACTTTGAAGAACCGGTTTGTTAGGAAGTCTGAAAACCATTTGTTGAGAGTACCTCTTATGCCAATATGATGGAGCTTTTGTAGAAGTCTACGTTTTGGCACTCTGTCAAAGGCTTTCGAAAAGTCAAGGTAAATTATGTCTAAAGGATGTCTGTCATCGAGTTCTTTAGACCAATCGTTGGTTCAGTGTAGTAAATTGGTTAAAGTGGATCGACCCTTCATGAAACCATGTTGGAAGGTCGGGATTACATTTTCCCGAAAGCTTACTCGATAAAAAAGAAGAATTACCTGACTGACATTTCCAGATTTCTTAAAGTAAAGAGGATAAAACTACAGTTTGGCAACGTAATCGTTTTTTATCGTGAATAAATCATAGCTGTCATAAGTTTACTCCATTTTCAAACTCATTACATCATCAAGAGCTATTGGTGGAATGAATTGGTACGAATATGGATGCTCCGTTTTAATAGCGGATGTACTGACAATGTTTTTGTTTGCTAATGACATGACGAGCTATTTTCACAAAAGTGTATAACATTTAAACTTGTTTATAAAATTGTTTAACAGGGTAATAATATTATCATAACATTAAACTGCCATAAGGGACGTAAAATTGATATTCAGTCCCATTCTATAACTTATTTAGAGATCGTCGAAATTGGTACTCTGTAATCCTGGTACAATTTCCCATTTAACAGAAGTTTAGATACATTGTATAGCTATTTCTGAAAACTGCTATAAAGCGTGGCGTCGTTGTTCAAGTCAAATTACACATAGATTCAAAAGTTTTGCATCACCCTAAATCTCCAAAAAAAAATGTGTTCATTATAAATGAATCAGAGATTAATCAAATAATTAGTTTCAATAAAAAAAACGTGTATATTTGTCAAAAATTTTTATTATCCAATAATAAACTCGCTTTAAACATAAAAAGTATTCTTAGAAATTAAATAAATTAAATACAAATTGATTCTTTTTAAAGAAAAGGTTGAGTGAGAACCTGCATGAGAACTTTTAATAAAGAGTATTTCCACCTCTAGAATTTATGCAAGCTTGAAGTCGCCTGCCCATGTTGTTTACCAAATTATTGATATTCTGTTGAGGAATATTTCGCCATTCTTCTTGGGCCGCATGAACAAGCTCTTGTAACCTTCTGCGTGCTGCCACTGCCCTGGCAAGCATGCCCCAAGCATGTTCTATGGGATTCATGTCAGGAGATAGGGCAGGCCAGTTCAAACAATTGATCCCTTCAGTTTCAAGATACTCATTTACAGCTCTGGTCCCATGATGTCGGGCGTTATCGTCCATAAAAACGAAGGAATTGCCAACAGCTGCGCGCCATAGTCTCACGTGGTGATGTAGAATCTCTCTGAGATACCTATCACCAGTCATCGTTTCCTCATGAATTAATTCTGTGCGATCATTTAACATGATACCAGCCCAAAACATAGCACTTCCTCCTCTGAAGGGCGGCACGGGGCGAGCATGGGCAAGCTGAGCAACTCTCGTTGGATCCCGCCACACACGTATTCGATGGCTATCTTGTACCAAACAAATCCTTGTCTCGTCGGAAAAAACACCGAATTCCAAAATTCTTCAGGCAAGGCCGCGTGTTCTTGAGCCCACTGTAGTCGGCGAACTCTGTGCTCAGGTTGTAGTCTGGGCACTCTTATTGGTCGGCGACACCTCGAACCTGTCGCAAGTATTCGTCTTCGTAATGTCGAGATCGATACTTGAACTCCCAACGCATGTCTCATATCTCTTTGGAGTGCTGGTATTGCCATGGTCGGGTTTCTTTGGATAGTTAAGTGGATATAGCGGTTCTGCCGCTAATTAGTAACACGCCTTCTACCGCTTCTAGGTCTATCACGAAGAGAATTGGTCTGGAGATACCGGTTCCATACACGAGACACATCACTTTGCCAATCGCCAACTAAGATTGCCACGAACCTTTGAGAATGACCTTCTTCAACTTAAGCCACTATTCTTGCACGGTCAATCTCACTTATGATTTGACGATTCATGTTTGCACTTAAAATCGTAAAAATCAAATGCTTTGAATGTTAAAATGATCGCACTAAAAATGTTATCTTACAAAAAAAACTGTAAACATCTGTATATTGCAAAAAATATGAAACATATTGAAATGGTAAACATTGATAAACAAGCCAACAAAAAATTGTTGGCGCAAAAAAATTCCTTCGCTTCCGAAGAAGGTGATGCAAAACTTTTGAATCTATGTGTACAACAGAGTCCAGTTTAACGTTCGTTAAACATTGGTTGGCAATACATTTTCAGAGCGATAACTTATTAGGTTCGTTTCAACTTACCTGAGAACCTGTTAGAACCATTCAAACCAGGTATCGTTCGCGCAAGTACTATATTTCTCTTTCGTTTCAACTGATTATAGTATAGTTTTTTTGGACGGTACAAAAACTACCGTATGAAAGGGATGATAAAGTTGATGTATTCTCCTCCCTTGCGTAGCTCTCTGCCCTCGGTTTTTCTTCACCGAGCCTGTGAAGCCGCACCCTTGCTAGGCCTTCGCACTCACAGAGTATGTGTTCCGCAGTTTCCTCTTTTTCTTGGCAGAACCTACATACATAGGCCGCCATCTGCTAGGCCAATTGCGTGCATGTTTCCTCCGCCCACAATGTCCGGTCAGCATTCCCTCCATCATCCTCCTCGTTTCTCGACTTTGACATAGTAGATCGTGTGACAGTTTGGCAGGAGTGGTTTTAAGGAATAATTTAGCGTGCCTTTGTCCTGGGGTTTCATACCAGCAGCGCAACGCCTGGTTGTTTATCCATTTGCGAATGCTCTCCTTAGTTAAGGCATTTAGCAATTCCACAGGAAGGTTTTGGCTCTATCATGACCTACTTTGTTCCCTGCTTGGCTTATTACATCGGCATTTTGATTGCCATAGTCTGTTGAGGGCCTTGCGACACACCCACACCAGATTTTACGTTATCACCTTTAGTGCTGCTTGGCTGTCGGAGTAGATGACGATTCTTTGATGATACAGTAGACCCTTTCAAGCATATTTTGAAAACAATGAGGGAAATATTAAATACTCTCATCTGATGAAATTATCTATTCTGATTGAGTTTGTTGATTACCTATGTTGTTGTCAATACATTTGCGGACAACAGTGAGTACCTACTCACTCTATAGATTAAACAAAATTATGTAGTAAACGTAGGTACTATTTTTAAACGGAGCTTTTACGACCTTTTTTACTGTGGGAAATGTAGCAAAGCTATCACGCAATATAATAATTACTGTGTTCTACTTTTAGACGCACCCTTATTATTTTTAGGAAGAATATACGTTAATGAGAAACATTAACACATGACCGAGATACATCAATATATATGTTCAATAATGGGTCACTCAACAGGAAATTCATCAATTTGAAAACATTGATGGAGTAGTTCAAATTGGATGGAAGGAAAGATTCCGCACAAATTTGAAAGTCGTATAAAAGAATTTTACACATGTCGGATTAAAGAATAAACATGGAATAAAGAGAAGAGAGAAGACTTTATAATTGAATAATAATATCGTAATTTAACCAGTGTATCCTACATAAAAGCAATTAAAACAAAACAATTTGAGCACATACTGACGGACTGCAAACAATTGTCTGCTTCATATCAACAATTTGACATAATGCCTAACCTCAAGGAAATGCTCCTCCACAGCCCTACCGAAATCAAGAATGTCTTTCAGTTCCTGAAAGCTACTAATCTATACCGTAAAATCTAATTTGAAATTTGAGATCTATTTTTTCTGTGCCAACGCTGTCGAGGCACATTAAGCTAAAATAAAAAAATTAAAACATTTTGAGGTTTTAAATAAAGGCTACTCAAATCACCGAGTATAATATCTTTTTTTTTCAAGTTGACAAAAACATTTCAACCCAGATGTGATTTTGTACCTATATCAATCTTTCTTTTATAATAAAATTTTGTTTTAAATCGCGGTCATTTCAAACATAAATCTCTATTCTTGTCAATAGTCCCATGAGGAATCGAAGAAGTGAGGCGAGAGATACGAATACAAACTTACCTGGCCAGGTTTCGGTTCAGAGGTTCAGTTAGCGCGACACGCATGGCGGTAAGCGTTGTTGTGCTTTTGTTCCTTGACCGACCATGCCGTATGCCGCGCCGTGTGATCTTCTATCAAAAATAAAAGGCTGTTTGCTCCATTACACCAAAAAAAAATCGTTGATTAAATTATTATTATTTTTAAATAATAATAATAATAGAGAAAGGGTTAAGTTGGGAATTTTTGAGCACCTTTTACCTACATGACCATTACTCTTCACACTATACAGGGCGCCTTTCAATAAAAAAGCTATTTTCTTCAGAGACTGAAGTATTTTTTTTAAGGAACCGCCCCTTCGCCAGCACCACCTCAGCCTCCTGGGCTTATTGTGGATCCTCCTAGTGTTCCGACTACAGCCTATTCAGCCAATCCGTTCCCTGTATTAGCTCATACAGGCTCTTTGTTGGTTGGTTGTAGAAGTCTTCTGGAGTCATTTGGGGTGTACCATACAGTTTCTGCCTCCTGTGGTCCAGCGTCTCACAGTTGCATAATATACGCAGAGCTGTTTCGGTGCCCTTTTTGCATCTTCTGCATGTAAGGTCTCCGTTATAAAGCTCTATTTTGTTCCTATGTTCCTTTGTGGGAAAATGTTATGGTGCGTAGTTTGTTACTGCTCATTGAGAGCAGTTCTTTTGCTACTTTTTCTGATGGTTCTTTTATGAATTTCTTCCCATATGTTTGCCTGAACGTATTCTTCCAGTGTTTATTGTGTTGTTCTTTTACCCATCCTTTTAACTATGACCTAGCTGAGCATCTGGGAATACCCTCCGCTGGTTCGGGTCAGTTCATCAGGGTTCATCAGACTGAAGTATTGGTTTTATCCCAAATTTTACAAATCTTATCGACACAGGGGAGAAATTCCCCTTTTCAAACTGTACCCATCCACCCCTGCCTCCAGTAAATTATAAAGGACTAATTTTGCTTTTCTTCCAGACTCCTAGCTCCAGATTTACCTACTTATTATTTTGTATAATAAATGGAGTGAAAAAACTTCCTAAAACCCAACGATTCTTACACTCAATAAACTTTATATTCGTTTCAAGTGTATTATTAAAAATGATTTGCATGCAAGCCCTTCCAAATCAAGCAAACGAACCAATTTACAAGTTTTTGAAATCAGAGAATCCCAGTGTGCAAACTAACAATGTATCATAAAAAGCGCATCTTATTGTCGTGAACACTAACGAGCCAAAACATAACGGTGCAAATGGCGTGAAAATCCGCTATCCAAAGCTTCCTTTACGTTTTACGTTTAACACACTAGTTGCTATTACAACTTTGTCGAGTGAGAAGCAGTTGTTCGAAATTTTTTGAAACGTTAATCTGAACTTTACGATTATTTTCAAAATTTATTAGTGAAAAGTGTGAGTGTTTTGTGTGATATATTTTTTAATTGGTCAGTGGATTATATTTTTCCAGTTCTGTTACAAAAAAAACGTAAGTTTATAATTTGTTCATTTATTTATTTATGCAATGACATTATAAATAAACATTACGTAGAAATTTACTAAATTAAAAATATTGGTTACAAACAATTATTAAAATAATAATAGTTACTTAAATGGAAATATTTTACTCTATTTTACGCTATTTTCGCAAAATTTTCACAAATTCACCTAACACGTAAACAGTGTTTAATCGGCTCTGGTAATTACTGTAACCGCCACACCGCTGGTACTATAGCTATTTTGTGAACAGACTTCAAGACACTTCACATTGCTAGTACTATAGCTATTTTGTGTACATAATTACAAGCTACATCACATCGCCAGACTATAGCTATTTTGTGAACGTAGTTACAAGTTACATCACATCGCCAGTACTATAGCTAATTTGTGAACGTAGTTACAAGTTACATCACATCGCTAGTACTACAGCTATTTTGTGAACAGGGTTACAAGTTACTTCACACCGCTGGTACTATAGCTATTTTGTGAACACATTTCAAAACATTCACATCGCTAGTACTATAGCTGTTTTGTGAACATGTCTACAAGCTACATCACATCGCTAGTTCTATTGCTATTTTGTGAACAGAGTTACAAGTTACTTCACATCGCTAGCACTAAAGCTATTTTGTGAACAGAGTTAAGAGTTACTTCACACTGCTAGAACTACAGCTATTTTGTGAAATGAGTTACAAGCTACTTCACACCGCTAGCACTAAAGTTATTTTGTTAACAGATTTAAGAGTTACTTCACACCTCGCTTCACACTGCTAGAACTACAGCTATTTTGTGAACAGGGGTACGAGTTACTTCACGCAGTAATAGAAATATGTATTAAATGATACGGTTAATAATTATTGAAGGAAATATATAAGAACAATGTAATAATTTAAAAAATAGTATCTACAAAGATGTGCAAAATAAGTTCTAAAATTTTTTAAAAACCAAAATCCCAATACTTTTTTTATTGAATACAAAATAGTTAGTCAATTTGTATTTAAATTAAGTAGGTTCTTAATGCAAAATGATAACGAAAATACCTACTACAATAAGTAAGTTTTCAACTTACTTGATTTTATTTTTATCTAGACAAAAATGTTCTTTTTATCCAGTCTAGCAATTTAATTGAGTGCTTCAAGTGGATTCACTTAACTGATTATTATAAAATAATTTATTCAAAAACCCTGTGCTTATGCCACCATAAGAAAAAAGGCAAGTAGGTACTATCATTATATTTTAGGAAGACAACCCTTACGTTCTCAGCAGGCATGACTTTTCAAATATAATTAAAGTGATTCCAGGACAATAGTAGGGCTTGCACGACCACTAGTGAGGGATCTAAATAATCATGGCACATCTATCTACCTAGTAGGATTAATTTTGTCCTTTATTGTTTGATTGGGGTGTATTTCTCAGATCTAACACCTATAACAACATTAACCGTTGTAAATTACATTGCATTTTTGCTACTGCTGTGCTGGGTACTCAATTCTGAATCTTTGTGATGTTGCACATATATCTATATAAATACAGATATTTTATCAATTAACATTCAGTATTCATGTAATCATCAGTGATTTCAGAAAACACCATTCAACCATATAAAGAAGATTTTTTAGAATCAATAAAATTAGTTAGTACTGCTTTTAACCTATCGAGTGAGTCATCGACCATTCGGGTTTATAACAGTCACGTATCTTCTACATGTGTCACCATTTAATTTTGGAATTATTATTTTGTGGTTGGTACTTTTCAATGCCCAATAAGCACTACAGAAATCATAATTATTTATGAAAGCAGTACCTTAATTGTACTGTTCCTATAAACTGAGATCGAATTCAGACGGTCTTCTTTTATTCATACTTTCACATTTAACGGTTATATTTCAGTATTTACTAGCTTCGAGAGCGGTTTTTCACTCAACGCTTCGAATCAGTACTGGATCAGTACCGGATTTAGAATCTTAGTGTACTCTTCAAACGATAATAATAATAATGGATTTATGATTTAAAAACATATTTATTAAATATTTTACTGGTGCATTTAATATGATTTTAGTAGAATCTGTACATGAGCTTCATTTTAAAATAAGTAGGTAGGTAGTTGTATAACAATGAGGATGGAAAGTTGGTAGTACCCGCATAACAGATTGTGGGTAGGCTGCATGAATTTTTTAAGTTGAAAATTCTCTGTCAACGCTGGACTTTATGATTTGATTTTAAAATGAATTCAATAAAAATAGGTACTGAATAAGTAGGTACATAAACATAAACATAAAAATTCAAGCAATACAAATGAATTTAAATGATAAAATAAACTTCATTGAAAGGAATATTATGCCTCGCATTTAGCTAAAATCACATTAATGAATTTAAATATTTTATTTGATTTTATTTTGTCGTATTTCACTTTTAATCACAATACCTATTGAAAAATTGAAGGTCATTTCGATGGAATTAACACAAACAGGTACTACGTTGTAATAGATGATACAAATAGAAATACCATAATATACAGTATGACCACGGATAGAGTGCTCAAGTGGAGAAGCTTTTTTATTTGCCGTTTTATTGAAAAATGCTATTCTTTTTCAAGCTCATTCATCATTTTCCATAAAGTTGACTAAAAAGTGAGCAGGTTTTGAAAAAATTCCATCCAAGGACACATTGTATATTAGCAGATACTTTGCAATACAGGAAATTTTAATTTAGGCTTGTAGATAAAACTGACAATTTGGAGACACGTTTTTTCTATGTACAACAATCCTTCAAAATTGGACAAAGTGTACAGACAAACACAGAGTATCTGAGAGATTCTACATAAAATAAAAAACCAATGCATTCTAGTTTTACCGATATAATAAGAGATTTAAAAAGTTAGCAATATAAAAATACATCCAGGAATATCTCCGCTTTTAAACTTTTATTAAAACAAAGATATCTATTGCCAATTTCTTAGAATTCAACATTATAGTGCAGTAAATGATGTAAAATTAAGGTGACCTTGAAAATAACACGCTGTTTGTCAAAAGATACTATTAGTTGCTCAAAAGCAGTTGATAGTTAATACTTAATTTGATAGGAGTGGATAACAAGTTTGACTAACTTGGTTTTCCATTTAGAAAATCGTTACTTATCTTTGCAAAACTTTTAACGGTAAATATAAAAAAATTATACATACTAGAATTTTTCGTAATTACTAAAACTAAGTAACTAAGACTAAAAAATATCTATATATTTTTCAAATTTTTTCTTATTTACTTTCTCCCTACATGTAATTCGGATTTGTACTTTGAAATTTCTGGGAAAAAATTGCCCTTTACTACAACAACAATATTTTTTTAAATTTTATAATGTGGAAAGATATTAAAAAAGAAGATTATTGTTTATTACTTGTTTTTTATCAACCTCGTTGTTAATGCGGATAATGTCACGACAATGAACTGTCTGTAATACTCTGTTGAATACTATGGAATTTCGTTACTCACTTAGTTTCGCTTTTTATATATAACAAAGCTTAGTTTGGTCCTGTACTTTACAATAAAAAGTTCAAGTATAATATGCGATACAAAAAAGCTGTTTGGACCATGAAATATGCATGAGAATGACCAGAACATTAAATTTTATAAGAACAAAAAAAGTTATAATGACGCGGTTAACGTGGATCAAGAGGTGATGTCATAAATTTAACGATGGATGTATCGTAAGTTTTTAGGAACTCAACATCACTTTGATGATCTTATTGTCTTGTAACTTTCATGTGGGTTTTTGAATGGAAACTAGTTGATTTATTCAATATATTATTATAACTTTTTATTATTATTCTTAATTATTTATACCTTGTACCTATACTTATAATTTTATTTAGCAATTTTGTTAGCACTCAAGAACCACAACTATTAATTTTATATATTTTGTAATACTATTTTTTATACCACATATTACCAGTTAAAACAAGAATTCAGAGTTCAGAGCACTTTAAGCACTTAAATCCTACGTTTTTTCGATGAAACAAAAGGTAGGTAGGTATGTATATGATTGAAGTCCAGTCAGATTTTGAAAAGCTAGCAAAACCTTTGTCTGCACTATTTATCATTTACAAACCCAAAAAGCCCCTAATTGTGACCTAAAATACGATAATAAGAATATTTGGCAATTGACTGGGTAATTTTCTTGAAATTTCATGAAATTTCCCTATTTATATTTTCCTTGGTTTAAATGTTTTATTTTTCTTTCCTAATTTCTACTTCATGCTTTAAAATTCTTTACATTTTTCCATTTTATTTTAGTGCCTTCTAAGATTTTTTATTAATTTTACTAATTCCGCCCCAATTTTCATACATAGTTCGTTCAGAACAATTGAAATGAAAAAAAATTGTTTTCTTTAATTATTTTTTTAGTTATTATCTCAGATTACTTAAGAAACTGTTCCTACGCGCAAATATAATTTAATTAATATTTGATTATAAATCGTTAGCATTACTTCCATCTTTATTGTTATTTTTTTAATTATCGTTTGCTGCTTCCTTGGCATACTAATAGCCATTTTTATTTCCTTGAATACCTATATGGAATGACATCCATATACTTTTATATTAATACCTGTTTGTTCAAGATTTATATTTATACTTTTATAAATCTCATAGAAACTGGATTCAAATAAATACATTTGCTGATTTAAAAAATGATCAGAAAAAATGTTGCATCCATGAGTAAACTGAAAACACTCTGTAATTTCCAACGTGAAGGGTTTATGTTCTTCTACAAAAACCAACTATTTCTATTAAAGATTTACCAAGGTTTTTCTAATCCATTTTTCGATAAAGTATATCATAAATTCGGGGTGGTAAAGGTGGTAGACATTGTAGCCATGAAGCTATAAAGTCAACTGCTTAAAATTTGGATGTTAAGATGAGAGAAATTTTAAAAAAAGTAACAAACATAGTAATTATCAGAATCTAGTGGGTTTGAATTGGCTTGTGCAGCACAATAATTGTCACTATGTTTATCATCTTTTGTCGGTAAAATTATGTGTCTTTGGATTATTTATTTCTTTCATTTTGTTGATTTGTTCGGAAATAATAAATAAAAATACAAATCAGTCCGGCAAAGATACACAAAGCCGTGCTCTTTTTAAACTAGCACCGACAAAGCTAACAAAAACGTATCGGTGGAGTCCACACTATAATTTTTGCTTTATCAGATTTAAAATAATCAATTCACATTGCAATTTCCGAAAAAAATTCGTCGAAAACCAAAGCATTTATTCAAGTTTCAAGTTTAACACTTAAACACAAACAGTACAGCCTGTCTGTGTTTGTTTTACTCACATATGTGCATGCAAATATATGCAGATTTTGCTGTTCATAAAAGGAGATGTAATTTATACCAGAGTGTCTGTGACTGACATTGTTCTAGTGTTTACATTTAGGTCATGTATATCGAAGATATGAAATGATTTCTTCTTGGTTTTTTTAATATAAAAAATGTATTGCTTATTGCAGCTTGAAACTGAGATAACCCAATATGGTAATGATCTTATAATATATACAACTTTATAAAAAAACTGATAATAAAAATGTATATATAGTTTGTGGTATTCATTAAAAGAGGTGCTAAAAAATTATTTAAGAAATATCTCTACAAAATATTCAGATGAATCTGTTTATCTGTCATTTTATGAGGTTATGTTGTAGTCACTCCTGTCATTAGATAAATCTCGTACAGTTTGTTGACCATGAATAGCGACCAAAATTGACTTTATTAAAAATCTATAAGAGCCCCAATCTAACTGTCACCAAATTTAAATGCTCATCATTTTTTTATCAATTTTGAACAATAAAGAAATGAATATTTGGTAATCTTAATTGTAACAAATTAGGTACCTATCGTATGTTTTTTCATGAAATTGTTAAATTTATAGATATAATTAGAGCTCAAGCACAAATGGCACATTATTTGAAGGCCCATAAGTTCTTTGTTTTTAGGTCGATTTTGGAAAACAAAAAGCGGGTTTGTAGGTAATTTCATAAGCAACAAATTTGCTTCCCTATAAAATGTTCAGAAAGTTTTTAGTTTTTTAGATATTTTCAGTGATATAAATAAAGATACGAATTTTTGAGTTTAACATGCGATTGGGCAAGTACGGCTCATGCGATTTAGTGGGATTTCTAAGAGACATTGTCGACAACCCAAAAAAAGGTATCCTGAAAGTTTCAGCTTGTCCCAAATTTAAGCTGGGCTACTCCATGTAAACCCCTTAGTTTAACTA
>CAJUYH010006410.1:0-20205 GCA_910591685.1 Galerucella tenella | reverse complement strand
TATTATTATTATTATTATTATTATTATTATTATTATTATTATTATTATTATTATTATTATATTCTACCTACGATTTCGGCCTTGGCAGTGGTAAAATTCATTAAATTACAACAATTGTATATTTCATTACCAGTACAGAAATGAGGATTTTTCCGTGCGCGCGTGACAAATTCTCATGTCAGTCATGCAAGAACGGAAAATCCATTTCTGGACGAGTAATGAACGATATTTTTTATTATACTTAGGTACCTGAAATCAACATAAACAAAAAATATCGCAATAAATTATTAAGAAAATCGGGAATATTTATTTTTATTTTTAAAACAGTAAAAATGTTAGTACATACAACTCAAATTAACAAAAAAAAATAAAAGTAGGTAAAAATTGATTTTGGACAGAACCGTTACTATTAATAGTAATATTTATTGTACAATTCGTATTATTGTTGAAGCTCAATCCCTTTTGCATTTCTTTTTGTTGAACTAAAGACTCTGCTAAAGATGTTGAAGCGGATTGTTCGTGTGTGCTTTGGTTCTCTTGATTGACTGTTACAGATGTTGTGGTTTCCAAGTTACAAGGGCTAAACAACTTCCGTGATACTTCAATTTTTCTTTGTATGGACTCTTCTATATATCCTTCTGCTACATTGGAAGAAAGCCATCCTCCGTGTCTTTTCAAAGAGCAAATCACCGCCGCTTTCCACCAACATGGTTGTCGAAGAGCGCCTTAGCCCATGTCCGGTATATTCTCCGGGATTTTTTAGTTTGAGGTATTTTGCAACAAGTTTTGGAATACCACTGATAGTATGGCACCCAACATGTTGAGCGTAACATCTTTGGTTTCGGTATGCAACAAATAATCTTCTACTCTCCATATGTTTAGGGCGGAGATCTGCGTATTTACGGTAAATTGTACAGGGATCGAATTTGCAATTTTCATTGGTAATAGTAAAACTTCTTGACCTGTGAGTTTTTCCATCTCGTAAGAACACGACAAGGAAACGCCCATTATCTTCCACATCATCTAAACTCAAACGTATTAAATCATCTCTGCGGCATGAACCGAAGATGCCAAACACTAAAATTACTTTTGCTAGTAGATATTCTCCATCTGAAGCTTCACATAAAAATTTGGTTACTTGTTCTGCTGTAAGAATCTTGGATTTCTTTGGTATATATCCTACAGCTTGTCGTTTCAAAAAAGCAATCGTTTTTGGATATTGATGGTGAGTATTTTCTTTTATTGCCAAACAACTCTTTAACATAGAGAATCGACTCCATAAAGTGGAGGATTTCATAGTGTTGGCTTTTTCAGAAAAATATACTAAAAGAATATCGTCACTCACAATTTTGATTCCTTTCTGAGTCCGCCATTCGGTAAAACTGTTATATTCTTGTTCATATCTCAACCTGGATTTCACTGGTAATAAATCTGCACTCACTTCTGCCGCTCGTTGTAAGATATTTTCGGGAATATCCCGATTTTCTTCACAATCTGAATTCATTTTTGCAAAATGTAATAAATACATAAATACTTAATTTTCACTGACAGAAAATAAAATTTGTCATTAATAAATAAATCGTTGCTATAGACACATTACTCGTTTCTTTTTTTTCTTCGGGTTGCCATAGGATATCTAGTATTATGGATATCTATGTTTATTATTAAGCGCACGGAAACTGCAGAATAGGGCTATAAGAATAATCCTGTCATGCTCAAAATACACTCCTATCAAAGACATGTTATGTGCACTGAAATGGTTGCCAATAAAATATTTTTTGTTATATAATGCATTAATCTTCATTTACAAAATTAAAAAAAAGGTAGGACGTGTCGCGGGACACACGGTAGGAACTTTAGTTCTTTTAAGCAAAAATTATGTAATACATCTGACGTTATAGATAAACGATTTGCATATTCTTTGGTGGTTGAGTAGTAAGCATACCAGACTCTCACGCAGTAGACTCGGGTTCGATTCCCCGTGAGGAAGTTTTTTTATTGTTAATTTTATTTTTAAATAATTATTCTGCTTGTTATTAATAACGACAACAGGTAGACGTTTGAAATATTTAGCAGAATATTCATTATTATAGATAATGGTACGGTACCCTTCATGAGAGAGCCCGACTGGCAACATCTACTTATAACAGCATCGTATATTTGAAAGAGGAAACCGTAGCATTATACAAATTGGACATTCAAGAACTGTACAAAATTAGTTAGGTATATTACAGTTTATAGAAATTTTTATTTTCTAGATTTTTTCTTAAGTGGGTCGTAGAAAAAATATGCTGTTCGACTCGTGTGGATTGTCCATATCCCCACTAGTTGCACAAACTACTATTTCTTTCAAAATATGCCCTTTTACATTTAAAAAAAACCTGCCAAATGTCAAATCAATTTATCCATCCATTTTAAAGTTATCGAATCAAATTTTCAAAATTTCAACACCCTGTATTTCGAAAAGTAAATGTGCTAGACCCCTTAATCGCGCAAAAAAAATTATGGAAATAATAGTAAAACTTTATCCGAACAAATTCAAGTAGATCACCAGCACTGCGAATACCAGCTTTGCATAGAATTTCAATATAGCATCGGTGGTTCAGTGGTAGAATGCTCGCATTGCACGCGGGCGGCCCCGGGTTCGAATCCGGGCAGGAGCATATTATTATTATGAATCGCTGCTTCGTAAACGAGAGAGAGACTAAGGAGGCACAAGCAAGGCACATAACGAAGCAATGTAGCATAACGTAGCGTAACGTAACGCGTAACGGTCAGATCTTTTGCGTCGCGACCCCTGGTCGCTCAAACATAACATAACCAAACATAACTAAAGTTCCAATAATTTACTCCCAAATTATCTGAACGAAAAAATATGCTATGATTTTAATATTCATGACTACTCAACTAGAAGCAGGCAAAATATTTTTGTAGCTAAAAGTGCTACTTCAAATTGTATATTTTTTAAGGGACTGAACCGTTACAATGACCTACCCGAGTCCATTAAATCCGTTAACACATTAAATTATGTCAATAACAAGCCCAAAAATTATTTAATGAGTTAATATTTAAGTAGCAGCAATGACTGTTGAGTTATGTCTATAAATTAGGCCTGCAAATCACTCACCTAATTCTGTAATCTTGTTTTTGTTGTTTGATTTTATTTCTGGTTTTCGACTATACAATTTTGTATTATATTTTTTTATGTTTGTATTTATGTTTTATATAAATGTGTTATTATTGTCGATTTATTACCATAATTTTGACATACGTTTACTGTAATATAATTTGTATTGGTATTATTATCATGTATGTAATGTTGTTTTGCTTGGATGTAATATTTTAACTGTATTATATTCTATGTTTATATTAGCTGACTGATTTTTTTGCTAAATAAAGGATTTAATAATAATAATTATTATTATTTTGACATTTCAAACGACGCCCTGTCAGAAGCGATTTGCGTTATTAGGTATTTGACGTTTTAAAGGAGACGATTTGATTTATTCATTTTAATTAATTTTAGCGTGAATTCTGATAATAATAGAATATGATTGGCTAACGAAAGTAAATTCTTTTCCATTATTCATTTGTGTGGAGAATTTATAAATATCATTATGTAGCTAAATATGTAAAAATAATTTGTGAGTTATTATTTAGTCGAGGAGAAAATACGATTATTACTCTATGCACGAAATTATTGAATAACAATGAATCCTAAGCGAGTAGTTGTTATGTGGTGATTGTATCGTCATATTAAGCTACGTAGAATTAAGCACAAGTGCTGGATTCATTCTATCAATCAAAGCAGAGAACGCACGGTAACATTCTACAATATTTTTGAAGAACTAACGCTTGATAGTGGTAAGCTTTTCAACATTGACAAACTCCATGATAAGTTGAGAAATGAAATCCAACGCCAGAATACTAAAATGAGAAACTCTATTCATTGAAGAGAAAGGACACATGGATTTTATTTCCACAAATCTGATACTAGGCTCTGTCAAAGTTATCGAAAAAAAAATTATAGAGGAGTTCAGTCTCAGGCCAATGTGGCCAACAAAAAGTGGTTTTTCTGACAAGAATGACAGTTAAGGTCTACCATTCGAAACATAAGATTGCATGTTTTTTATCATTGCGAACATCTATATTGCTTTATAAAAATAATGAATACACCCCTGAAGCGTATATCTTGAAATTTGAAACGACTTTTTAGCTGAATAATTCTAGGAACTTTTGGCAAGTCACAATCCATTTTTGTTATTCTGTCACTAGTTATGTCAAATGTCAATTATATTTATTATTGTTGATATTCGTTTAATTTTGTATGTCCATTTTCGAATAGATTTTTGTAGCAAATCTAGTTAGTTGTATCTCTATTCTTCTTATTAATTTTTCCACTGATATCTGACATAACTAGTGACAGATAACAGAAATAAAATGGTGATATACCAAGAGCTCCTAGAATTATTGGTCACCGATATGTTTAAATTTCAAGATATACGCTTCGGGGGTGTATTCATTATTTGAGTAAAGCAATATAGTTGTTCGCAATGATGGAAAACATGCAAAAACCTTATGTTTTGAATGGTAGACCTTAACTGTCATTCTTGTCAGAAAAACCACTTTTTGTTGGCCACACTGACTTTAGACTGAACTCCTCCAATAATATCTTTGAGTGGACTTTTTAAATAATCAATTTCCGGTAGTTTATCCATAGAGTGAATAAAAAAAACAACAATTTAAAAACAAATTTTAATATCAAATATTCACAACTATTTTTACAAACATAACTTTTTCAAACATCTCGTTTTATTTATTAATTTTCGTCTACTACAATTTTAACATCATCATTATTTTGGTTAAGTAAATATGTCATTTACAAATTTCCAGTACGATAAGCGTATTGTAAAGCTGTAAGACCTTCGTTAGAAACAACACTCAGATTTATAGAATTTAGTTCAATCAAATTTGGAACTAATATAGCTCCCCTATCTGTTAAATTAACTAATTTAGATAAAATATAAAATGCATTACAGCCAGTATTATCCGTCTCGTTAATATTCGCGCCATTCTCTAATAGATAAATCGCACAGTCGAATGCCTATTCAGAACAAGCCAAAAGAGACGGAGTGCTTCCTTTCTTGTCTTTCTTTCCTTTATCAGCTCTATATTCTAATAAGATTTTTAAGATTTCAATAGTATTATAATTAACAGCATGATGCATGGCAGTGATACCTTCACTACAAACGCTATTCAAGTTTATACAGTTACGGTCGATAAGTTGTCTGAAAACATTTACATAACGGTCATCTGTCCTGTATCCACATATTTCATCGGCTAAATGATGTAAAGCATTACAGCCATTATTATCCGTCTCGTTAATATTTGCGTCATTTTTAAATAGATAAATCGCACAGTCGAATGCATCTTTAGAACAGGCCAAAAGAAAGGGAGTTCTTCCTTTCTTGTCTTTGATTTCTTTATCAGCTCCATGTTTCAATTACATTTTTAAGACTTCAATAATATCATGTTCAACAACATAATGCATCGCAGTTTTACCTTTTTTAAAAACGTAACGGTCGATAAGTTGTCTGGAAATATTTATATAACGGTCATCTGTCCTGTATCTCCTTCCTCCAAATGCCAAGAGATGTGAAGCATTACAGCCATTATTATCCGTCTCGTTAATATTCGCGCCATCCTCTAATAGATAAATCGCACATTCGCCTGATATTTTAGAACAAGCCAAAAGAAACGGAGTTCTTCCGTCATTGTTTTTGATTTCTTTATTCTTAAATTCCACATAGTTATTCTTTATATCGTCATTCACTTTTTCTAATAATGTTTTCACTGCCGTAACAGATCTATAAGCAGCGGCGATATGTAATGGCGAATTTCCTTCGTCGTCTTTAGCATAAACATCCAACTTTTTCTCAATTAAATAATTGATGACTTCTTTGGAATCGTATTGGGCTGCTAAATGCAACAAGGTTTTACCGCCAGAATAAATTTTATGAATATCAGCACCTTTATCTAATAAAATTTTAAAGATTAAGAAATTCATTAAAGTTTCGTTAAATAAATCTCTCTCTCCGTTTTTTTTTTAATAGAATAAAAGTTTCATTTTCTTTCAGCATAATTTTCAGTACATTGAATTGTCGAGCTCCGACTAATTCTTATAATTCGTGATAGTCCAGTTCTAGTCGTAACTTGTATTTACCGAAAATTTCGAAAATATTTTCCGGTATCTTACGATCTTCTAAATCTTCTAAAATGTCTTCAATGAAGGATGTGAGCATTTTGTATCGCCTGTCTAAAAATACTTCACTGATAAGAAAGTCCGAAAATGATTTTTCTATTCCAGTTTGGTTAAAAAAATTGCATATGTACCTCGCCGCTAGGTATTCGGCGAAAGTTCTGTTGATAAATTGAAAATAATCTCCACTTATTTGGACGATTCCCATTTCTGATATATTTTGCATAGAACAGACTACAACAAAATCTTCTAAAATTTCAAAGTGTTTATATTGGCTCTTATCGAATACGACTCTCAACGCCATCTTCGTATGTTCTTCGTCAATAGCTCTATCGAATTTCTCGCTCAACATATTAGCAACGGAAGTATTACAATCCACATTCAATTTTTGGTAGATATAAATATCCTTCTTTTCTTTTATGAACTGTTCGTACAATTTTGCTATATTGAACTTGTCCAAAGATTCCCATTTGAAATTGTTGGGATTGATGAATTCCGAGCAGTCGTTTTTGAAAATTTCCGCCAACATCTGTGATTGTAACGGAACTCCTATAAAATTCCAGAAATCTTTATCGATGGTCTCTCTTATATTCGTCAATAATTTCTTTATAAACTCTTCACATTTTTGTAGATTTTCGTTATTAGTTAGTTGCAGTTTTTTCTTCCAATAATGTTTTAAAAAGTTTTCTTGATCTTTTTCTGAAAACGGATCTAAAGAAAATCTTTTAAAAGTTAATTTATCTGACATGTCATTTTGGCAGTGTTTTCTCGAGGTTAAAACAACTTTTTTAACATTTTCTGAATCCTCACAATATTTTATAAGGTGAAGGACTAACATTGAATAATTGGGACTGATCTCATCAAAGGCGTCGAACAATATTACAACTTTTTTCGGAAGATTAAACAGTAATTTTTCAAAATCGCCAAGTTGATTCCAATTTAATAATTCCATTAAATCAATCTGTTTGTTTCCATCTAAACTAGCTTTGAAGATTCTCATACATTCGTTTAAATTGATTTTTATTACCAAATAATTGAATTTTCCAATCAAACTTTTTTGTAAATTGGAGAGTAAGGTAGTTTTTCCCATTCCCGGATCGTCTATTATCAATATAGTTTCAGTATCTTTCACTATTAAATCACACAAATCATTTTCGGTGAAAATGTCTTCTCCACTTTGAAGGGTCCTCGTAACGTAATAATCAAGTTCGTTCTTATAATCGAAAATGTTGATAATTTCATTGCTCATTAATTCACATAAAATATTTTCGTTGAAATCTGAAGTTGGTGGATGTATTAGTTCACACAAAGTTAGTGGATGTATTAGTTCATGCAAAGTAATTGGTTTTTTTCCTTGAAAAATTATATTTTTATAATAAATGCTATTTTGTGTTTCATCTGTTAACTGGTCGAAGCTGATGGTTTCTTCGGAAACATGTGCTTGCACCTTAAGGTATTCAACCAAGCATTCTAAAATTTCGATATTGTCGGAGACGAATATAAACTTTTTATAAGATTTTCCACACACCTGTTCCGCTATTTTCCTAATAACATCCCTTAAAACTAAAAATTCTTCTTTAAAAACAACAATAATCAAATATTCATAAGAATTGATACGAAAAGAAGAAATAACTTTTTCTTTCAAATCCCGATTATCGAACGGAGGTACAAGTAGCACTTCTTTTTCTTTGATTTGTTGATATATTCTAAGCAAATGAATATTGATATTATTTTTGTTTTTAATATAGTAACAAGTATACTTGGAAAGTTCTAAACCTGAATTGATTTTAAAATTTACGTTACAACTTTCCAGTTTTTTAATAAAAAGTTCACTTCTCACAGCATCTACATGTCTACGTGTAAGATAAATGCTTTCTTCATTATAAAAATATAAATTAACTTTATCTTTGAGGATAATCAGAGATTGGTCAATATCATCAAAGATATCGATATCTTCTACTAATTTTTCTATCCTAGTTTTTATGTCACGATCTGAAACAGATATTAATTGAAATTTTTGTAAAAATAAATCGATATCTTGACCTTTCAATTTACAAATCAAATCTTTGCATTTTTCGAAGCTGTAATAACGTTTTTTGTCGCAAAATGAAAATATGTGACTGTCTAACATTTCAATTTCCGAAACATATTGTTTAACTCCATCTGTTATATCCGTATTGGTAAATAATATTAACGTGTCGAGGTTGTTGAAGTTGTTTTTTATTTTCGCGAAGGAGTCTATATATTTGGAAATATCAAACTGGTTTTTGTTTTTTCCGGATAGAAATATATCATTGTAGGTGATTAGACTCTTTCTAGGGTCCACTTTATGTATAGCTTGTAGCAAAATTGTGGTTTCCGTAGTTTCCAGGACGATGTCGCCAAACTTTCCAGCTTCATCATTTTCTGTCGAAAGCCGAAAGTCTTCTTCAGTCTTATATGCTTCAAGTAGAAATAATATCAAGATGTTTATTTGGTAGTCACCTCCATGCATCCCTGCTCCTCTATTAGTGGACCTTTTATATTTTTTTTTATGTTCCATATTTTTCCAATCCTTTTTATATCTTGTTTAGTCTACAATTCAATAAAATTATTTCAATGTCTTATCAAATAATTTCTTCATTTTGGAAATATTTTATTTTATCGCCAACCGTCAGTGAAGCCGTCAATTATCAGATTGATTTCCAGAAGTGAACAAACAGTTTAGCTTATCGTACAATAAAATACTTTTCTACTCCTATACTGAAAGTTGTTAATTAAATGCCAATTTTCAGTTTCATAATGATACTCATTATAACACTGGTTTTCATTATAAAACTGAAAAATTGACCCATAGAAATCTAGATTCTCAATTACCCAAGTAGGCAGACCCAATATTCCCTGTAGAATGTTTGACAGTTTGACAGTGTTTTATGACTTTAATCTTTTGCGTTAGTTTTTAAAAGAAATGTCGAGGACGAGACCAAAAATACTTGATGATTAAGGTAAATACATATTTAAACTTATCAATCTTTGTTCACAATAATTCATTATGTACTAATTTTGTATAGCAGTAACATACCTATACACTTTATGCTATCATTTCAACAATGTGGTCCCGTAGCACTGTTGGAAAAGACGCCTGATAAGGTTGTTTTCGATCTGTACGTCCCGGGTAATACATTTTTTTTTATAATTTCTTTGAATCAAATTTCTTCGTATAAAAAATAGTGTATATAGTGTATGAAACTCTCATGTAATGGTTATTGATACACTAGCATTAACCATACGAATCTCGCCTTTGAGTCGTTTCGTATCCCGGTTAATGCATGTTTATTAATAACCATCATTATATGATCGTTGCATAATATACTAATTATTCACAACCATATATGTAATGCTGTCATTACTAACGTCATTGAAGAATGGAAAGTGTCATATTATATTATAGTGCCCCATGGTGTACCTTCAATTTAAATACAACAAATAATAAGTAGATTTGTTCTATATTTGCTGTTCACTTTATCATAATAGAAAGCAATAAAATATACCTCTGTTTTTTATATTCTCAATTCTAACAGTTGGCGATAAAATTTTATACGCAACACGTCAGTAAAGTGTCTTTATCAGACACACCTGTTATTCACCTCGATCACTCCTCTCGCTCGTTTCACAATTTCAGACTCGTCCGATAAAGAATCACTTTACTACCTTGGTACATAAATAACTATTACAGATATCCCAAGCATGTGATAAAGATTTTCAATTAGGTCAGGTCCTTTTACAGCAGATCTCAAGCACGTTTCATGTGTATACTCTATTGAATTAGAATTATTGATGATTTACATGTGTTGTCTATAGTGTGAATGTTTTTATTCTTTATAATTTAGAAAAGTATTTATGTTTATTAATTTTTTTACGCTCAGCTAAGCCAACACAGTCAAACAGGATTTTCCTTGAAAGGACCTGCGGTTTAATTCCTCACAGACATTCGTTCAATAAATAAAACTTGTAAAATATCTTGGCGAAACAATAAGTTTTTATTGAGCAATTATCAGTGAGGACTAAAAATTTTCAACAGTTATTACACAAGTGGTGGTAATTTTTTGATAATTTTATCTGTACCTGGTTTTCGAACTAGGAGGAGCGTTTTAAGAAACCTCAATTACACCACTAAAAGTTACTAGATTAAGAGGGCGTTCCGAAAGGGTCGTGTTCAGACTTTTCGAACCAATTGACAATTATGTGATATATGTATTAAATGGCTCGCAGGTGTCGTGTTCAATGAGGGATGAATGCAAGTCTAGAATTTGAATTATCATTGGCCACAGGCCATAGCGGAAGTTGTAACCAAATCTCACATTATTGTGAACGAAATGTTAGGTTATCATATGTAATTCATGTCAAATTGGATATGATATGTATAAAAAAGCTACTGTATGTTTAAATTATTCTCTTTTCACATTTTTTGATCTCAAACTAGAAATCAACTAAACTTTTGATATCCAGAAATACCATAATAATGTACTGCGATGTAAGTATAACTCGATGTAGAAATATTTACAATAATTGGATTTTACTTGGAAATTTATATTATTAACAAGAAAAAACAAGCATAGATTTTGTTTATCAAACCTAATAAATAATAAAAAATAGCACTTTATTTGGTTGGAATATAATACTTGGTTGAAAATGAAGCAACAAACGTGAAAAAGATGTACCTAATAAATATTGAGGTTATGATATTTTCATATGAACATAAAACTGACAAATATAGTTGTCAGTTATATCAAAAAAGCTGTGTGAAACGGGCGGCAATTTAACCAATCACTAGGCTGCAGAAA
Organism: Galerucella tenella; assembly: GCA_910591685.1. Lineage (NCBI taxonomy): Eukaryota > Metazoa > Arthropoda > Insecta > Coleoptera > Chrysomelidae > Galerucella > Galerucella tenella. Next base: position 9,123 of record CAJUYH010006410.1, on the reverse strand, counting down.
TGCCAACTCAAGTTCAAATCGCTCCTCTTAGTTTAAAAACAAGGTATAGATGCACGAATCTTTTTTGATATGGAAATCTCATGGGTGGACGAAGTCCACGAGTGGGATTTCCTAATAGCAGCAAAGGCGAGTGCTAATCTAGTTAAAATTATTCGAAAAAAATTATTACCACGAATGTGATTCGGCGTGAATATTTTTTAAACTATTTGGCAGAATGTTAAGCAAACAAAGTATTTTTATCAAACAGGTTAACTGACAGCAAATTTTAACGTCAAATAAAAATGACACTGACAAATGTCCGGTACCCAATGGCTTACGCATTCATTCAAACGAAGATCCAATCAAACAGCGTGAAAAAATTATCAAAGGTAATACCACGAGTGCTTCAAATTTTATCGAAAATTCCGCACATGTGACTTTTAACCAATCAGAACGTGCATTTCTTACAGATTACCATAGCAACGGATGAATTTTAGTGGAAATTTTTTCGTGGTGGGTACCAAACAGCGAATTATACTGGAAATTTTTTTGACGTTTATAATGACAGAATATTTTTTCTGACAATCTAATTTTTATTTGTTTACATGATATTTTTGATTTATTTCAACTACAAGCTTAGATGTTTTCTAAATTCTTCGGATCATTATGAATAATGTTTATATTAAAACGGAATAATTATATACTATGGCAGGTTGATTGAAAGTTGAAGAATACCTCCTTGATGTTGGAAATAAACACATTTGGTGTGGAATTTTCTTACCGAATACCAAACGAGGTCAAATTAAATCCGGAAATTTTTTGACCTCTAGTGGTATTACTAGTTATAAATTTTTTCATTTCCACGAAAACTTGTTTATTTGGCAAAAATATGAAAACAAACCGATTGATAAAATCACGAGTCCGTTAGGACGAGGGATTTTATCTAAATTCGGTTTGTTTGAATGTTTTTGCCTCAAATAAACAAGTTTGAGTGATGAAAATAAAAAATTATGTGATAAAATTTGAAGAACGAGTTGTATTTGGGAAGATTATTTTTTCAACACTTTAAAATTTCCTATTAAATGTTCAATATTCTCTTGGGTGATGGCACTGAATCGGTTTGTGATTATTTTTCAATAAACTTCGAAGCACTTTCAGTCGTAAATGAGGTAGATGAGGAAGCAGAATTATCGATATAATACCGAATGATTGGCTAGAATAATGTATTGCTATTGGTTAAATCCACCAAAATGTCAGATTTTGACAAGTGAAAAAAATAATCAACAGTAATTACACAAGTGGTGGTAATTTTTTAATAATTTTAACTAGATGCACGAATCTTTGTTGCTATCGAAAACTCACGAGTGGATGCAGTCCACGAGTGGTAAATAAATAATAAGACATAAATACTTTTCTAAGTTATAAAGAATAAAAACATTCACACTATAGACAGCACATGTAAAAATTACCAGTAAAATCAAAAGTCCGTTATGAGAAGTCATACGACGCATAATTGATGTCGAGAAAAAAAAGTGAAAAATGTAAATGAAGAAGTCTTAAAAACATATTGTACGTCACGCACCCGGAAATTAGTGTTTTTCAGGTCTCTCCAAGCTTGTCTCAACCTGAAAAACACTATTTTCCGGTCTTGTAACGTGAATACTATTTCGTGGTTAATAAAATTGGAAACAATTGAAAATCAGAGAGAAGCCAAATACGTCCTCCTTGAACGACGAGTTTCATGACAACTGACAAAATTGTGTTATCCAACCTTACTTTTATGGTGAAAAATGTTACAATTTTTTTAATGTGCATCCAGGATATGCAAAAACTATACTAAAGTAAAGCTAATAACAACCTATAACTGAAATACTGGGTGTCTCATTATATTCTGACTGTTTTCAAGAGCTTATATCTTCGAAACGGTTCTAGATAATAAGATGCGGTTTCCACAGTTAGGTTTAAAATTACCGTGAGTTTTGTTGTGACACATTTATATAAATGGTGTACTTCCGGTTTACCCGCTAGAAATGTGGCGTATTTTCAGAATACAGTAGATGTAATTTTTTAAATGGGACACCTTGTATATTAAGCAATTTCTTGAAAGACGCATATTTTTACTTTTTATCGGTACCTTAAAGTTTGAAATCAGTGCACAGAAAGCGAAGTTAGATAACTTTAACTGGGATACTGTAATGATTCAGATATCTTATTAATAAATAATAATCAAGGAGGCGTTAATATGTCACATCACAAAAATATTGCGATCATTGATAGAACGTCACATTGTGTTAGAATCAGTTAGAACAAGATGGTATTTTGAACCAAAATGTTTGCTTTCAACAAGACGGGGCTCCACCCCATTATTCCAACATAGCAAGAGAATCTGTTAACCAACAATTTGGAAATAATTGGATTGGTAGGACTGGTCCAATAGAATGGCCTCCAAATTCCCCAGACGTGACTATCCCAGATTTTTTTGTATCGGATTTGTGAAAGATAGAGTCTACAACCCTATACCTGCTACAATTGAAGAATTAAAAAATAACATACGGCAGGTAATGGAAAATATTCCTCTTGAAATGCTGACAGCAGCATTTGACAACTTGGTTCGATTCCACAAATGTATAGACCAAGAAGGAAGACACATCGAACATTTGTTTTAGAGTGCCCTGAGCATGTTTCTATTTGTTGTTCACAGTTCACTTTAGCTAATAAAGTTCCAACTTTATATCGAAATCATTACAGTATCCTAGTTAAAGTTATCTAACTTCGGTTTCTGTGCACCGATTTCAAACTTACAAAAACCGTTATAAAGTAAAAATATGCGTCTTTCGATAAATTGCTAAACATACAGGGTGTCCCATTTAAAAAATTACATCTACTGTATTCTGAAAATACGCCACTTTTCTAGCGGGTAAACCGGAAGTACACCATTTATATAAATGTGTCACAACAAAACTCACGGTAATTTTAAACCTAACTGTGGAAACCGCATCTTATTATCTAGAACCGTTTCGAAGATATAAGCTCTTGAAAACAGTCAGAATATAATGAGTCACCCTGTAAATTATCACTCGTGTCTCTATTGCGTTTGATTGTTTTTTAAAGATAATTTTAATATTTGTCACTCGAATGTTATGAAGGCATTATATTCAGTTAAAAACACGTGAAAATACTTAAAAGCACTGTACTCTTACGCGGAATGTTCTTCACATACCTTATTCCACTTTGTTTTATGCTAATTTCTAGTTTTATCTTAACATTAAATTTTTCAATGTCAGGGTAATGCCCTTTTATTACAATTGTAACCTTTCTGGACATCGTATAATTATTTGAATGGCAATACTGAACGAAATATCAACATTTACTACCAGAATTATTAACTGAAAATCTTTTTAGGAAATTTTATTTAGCTACTTAATATTATATCTGTCAAACTTTCTTGTGACCGTATTACTTCAATTTCAATCCCAGTGATTTATAAATTGTTATTTGATTGATCCTATACTTGAAACTGAAGAAGAAAACTTGCTAAAGCTCATTATTTCATCCAATTGACAATATTATTCGTTTCCAGACTGATAGTTTGGAGCTAAGCTTTTATGACATTTATTAGAACTATTAAGTTCTCATTCTTTAAATTATTGTCAATTATTTCTAGGGTTTTCTAACTATGTAAAGTGATATTAAGATAAACTTAGACTTGAATAAATTTTCATTAGCTCAAGTTATATTTTTCTTGAAGCTGTGCATGTATGGAGCTGATTCTTTGTGAGTTTATTTATTACATCACAATACATACATATATGAAAAAATATTTACTATTTTCATTAAATACATTCAAAGCCATCATTGGTGTTGTATTCTTCACTTTTATCCGTTGGTTGTGGATTGAATATTCTATTTCCAATTTCTTCGATTGTGGAAATTTTTTCGGTTATATCGACAAAACGATGCAAGATATATTAGTTCGTGTCGATTAAATGTGTAAGTTCAGAGGTAAATGTTCGCTTACCGGCACTTTGTAAGTATTCTTACTTATTTCACTTTTATTTATGTTTATATAAATAATGTATTATTAACCTTTTGAATATTTTATATTGTTTTATTTTATATTTTTACTTTTTAAATTTCAATTAAAATTTCTTCAGTCTTTCTCCTTTTGAGAAATCTTCTCAAGCTGTTGATTTTTTCATTTGTTTCCTAAACAAACTTTCTTTTGTTTTATTTCAATCAATGAGATTCATTTTAAAAGTTTCTTACTAAATTGATATTTCCAATCTTTGAAAATATTGTAAGTCTATTCAAATGAAATTATGTTATAGTTTTTATATGGTATTTGTTTCATTCCTATGTTATTACTTTCATACATGCAGTGGTCTAAATTTTGTATTTATATCTTTTATAACCTCAAGTTTTAGGTTGGTATTTCACACAATTTATTTGAAGTTGGTGCTCCTGTTTTCATCTGTCAATGTATTGCTTGAATTCTTCGATTATAAAGGGTTTATCAAAATTGATTAATAATTTAGAATATAGTGTTTGCCAAAATTTATTATAAATAATGTTATTCATTTTTATTAATAACTATCAGGTTTGCAAGTTGTAATTTGACTTATTCATTGGTTCATTTTAATATATTCCTTTTACTGTGATGAATTTACTTAAAATAAGTAACCAAATAACAGAGTTGGTCGTATAGCTTGATTTATACCTTATGATTATTTAATAATTTATTTTGGGTATGTTCATACCATAACAATATACATACGAGTGAAGAAAATTTAATTTTATTAGTTGATTGATTGTAATTTTGTGATTCATATTCATAGCTTGGTTTAATATAAATCGTGTACAATAATGGAGTCTCCTATATACAGTGTGGCCCATTTTGTTTGGAAGCACCCCCGTAAAATCCGCATTTTCCAACCGATTTTGTTTTAATTTTTTTTGTTAGATTCGGTATCAAAAACAGTATTTGGGCACAAATTTTCAAAGCTTAATTAGTATTTTCAAGGATAATTTTTCTTTGCCAAAAAAGACAAAAGTACATTGGGCAATTTCTTAAAAAATGACTATACCACTGGATTCAGAATCATCACAAATGTTTTATAAGAAAATTTGGATTAACGACAAAGATATTACAACATGAATTTCGAAAAAGTGGTATTTTCATTAATATTTTACGTAGAATGTAGACAAATTTTGAAAATGGCAACATGGTAAACAAAAACAAGGACTCAAAAATATCACACAGTAGAAATTCGAAGCCGATAACTCAACCCGTACTAGAATTATGGCCTCTGAAAGTAATATAAAATTGTGCTTAATAATTTCATTTATTAACAAAATGAAATCAACGAGTCGCAAGTAGGCTTTGATTTTGAAATTTTATTTATGTCATTCAGTAACATTTGTGTGAAACAGAAAGTAGGTACTAAACGTTCCAAATATTCAAATATTCAACTATTCAAGACTAAGTTGAAATTATACTTTTTTGTGGTTACAATGACAGAAGTGAACGAGAAGTACCTAATAGAAATAGGTAATCGGAGATATCCAGATCGCCGTATTTGCTGCTTTGTAGTGCACAAAATTGGAAAAAGTATTTATTGAGACTGGAGCAGTGACCAAAGGTATTTGAAAAAAATTGCATTCAAGAAATTTTAATGACCGTATTGTCATAAACTACTTTGCCAACAATCCAAATTATTAAGCACAACTTTACATTACTTTCAGAAGCTATAATTCCAGAACGGGTTAAGTTATAGGCTTAAAATTTTCACTGTGTAATATGTTTGAGTCCTAGTTTTTGTTTACCATGCTGTCATTACAAAAATGTGTCTACATTCTATTTAAAAAATTAATGAAAATACCATTTTTTCCAAATTAATGTTTTAATAACTTTGTCGCTAATAAAAATTTTTGGAACGAAGTTATTCCTTATCGCGCGTTGTGAAAGGAGGCTAGACGGATAAAATCCTCACGAAAAGTTTTGTCACGACACTTTTTGATATAGGAAGCTATTGTAAGCTGTGCGGCGTCGCATGTTTCTCTGTCTGTATCTTTCTCTCTTATAGAAAGCAAGCCAGATATTTTCATTTCTATTTCGCATTGAACAGTGTGGTGTCGCGAAGATTATTTTTGTTGAGTGTATACAGGTTTTTTGTAAAGGGATTATATACAGATAATAATAATAATAAATGCTTTTTTGTATTTTTAGCAAGTACGCACTACAACCTCTCTTTATTATTGTGCTAACCAAGTCATACGCATTATAATCTCCACATTTTGTGTGTTTAGCAAGTGTACGCGTCATAATTTCAATAAATTCAAAAACAAATTATATTTTTTTAATATTACAATTTCAGAACGTATGCATTTAGCAAGCCGTGCGTGTTCTTACCTATACGCTGTTGTGTTTACGAAGTCGAGAGAGTATATATATATAACTGTGATTATATTTAGTGGTTTTTTTAGAGAAAAATACTTATTTTAAAGTACACACTTTATTTTGTTAAGCTTTCGTTGCGTTTCGTTAACTTCATCAGAACAAAACTTGTGATTAAAAAATAAAATCTAAAAACTCCATTATATAAAATGGTTGAAAAAAATACAGAATACTTTCCTAAAAACACGTCTAAATTTTGATTATTCCACCAAACTAATGTCAAAATTGAAAATGACAAATAAAATGTTTATAAATTTGTGTTGGTAAATAGAAAAGAAAAGATATCATGATCATTCTGTAACTTTACTAGTCCAAACATCGACACAGAAACTGACATCAATCAATGAACCAACGGACAATACCACCTTTAAAATTGCTATTTACCAACACAAATTTATAAACATTTTATTTGTCATTTTCAATTTTGACATTAGTTTGGTGAAATAATCAAAATTTAGACGTGTTTTTAGGAAAGTATTCTGTATTTTTTTATACAATGGAGTTCTTAGATTTTATTTTTTAATCACAAGTTTTGTTCTGATGAAGTTGACGAAGCGCAACGAAAGCTTAACAAAATAAAGTGTGTACTTTAAAATAAGTATTATTCTCTAAATATAATCACAGTTAGTATACGACTAGAGATGAACAATACTTTATATATATATATATATATACAGGGTGTTTCATTGGGAAAGGGCCTAACTTTAACTGTAGATGGGGATCACTTTGGTGCTTCCAAAACCCTATATATAATGTGTCTTCTGCACTTTATAGCCGAGATACAGGGTGTTTTATACATTTATCCTATTTCTTCCGAACCTCATAACTTCCGAGTTACCCTGTATATTATTTTGAAATTTGGTACACGTAATAACCATTACCTAGAAACTCCATCAAAAGCATCTCCATAAAGATAATGCAGGTCCGGCTTAACAAAAATTTCAAAACTCGTCTTTCCTAAAAACAACACCCTGTATATAGATTTTTTGGAAATTGCTCTTTATAATTGGAAAGAGTATAAAAAATGGAATCTACATATTTCCTTTTTATTTTTCCGCAGACAATTTTACTACCAAAAATTTACCGTCAAAGTAATAATTTATGCACGTTTTGGGGGTTAAAAATGGTATCGGAGAGGTTTTTTTTTATTTTTTAGCTTGAAATAAAATCTATTCAAGGAATCTAGTTAAGCATCCTAGAAATTCAATTAAGTGTGTATGTTTACGAGTACAGACCACTAAACAATGTGATTACAGGGCCGTACTTGGGAGATACTCATTCAATAAGTTTTGAATATTTCGAACATCCTGTATAAGGATATGTATTCGGAAACTATGCACTTCTACATTTAGAATAACAAGAGTAAAATACGAGAAATAAATTTATACTTCAAAAAATGGAGAGATTTTTATTAATTTTATTAATTGACCTAAAAAAAAACAAGAAATTCTAACAGCATTGTCCAACCGGAGCAAATCTATCCCACAAAAATTGCTAAAAATGACCTCCATTCTGCTCTATGCACTTTCTAAAATATCTAAAATCAAAAGTAACTGCTACCGAGATCAACAGCAGAGAAGAACTTTTTCGAAGAATTGAGAATGCCTGCGGGGAAATCAGAAATAATCCAGATTGGAACAGAAGGTCCGTTCGCAATATTACAAAAAGGACAAGAAAGTGCATAGAGCAGAATAGAGGTCATTTTGAGCAATTTTGTATGTTAGACTTGCTTCGTTTGGACAATGTTGTTAGAATGTCTTGCTTTCTTTTCATGTCAATTGATAAAATTAATAAAAATCTCTCTAATTTTTGAAGCATAAATTTTATTTATTTTATTTCTCGTATTTCACTCTTGTTATTCTAAATGTAGAAGTGCATAGTTTCCAAATACATATCCTTATACAGGGTGTTCGAAATATTCGAAACTTATTGAATAAGTATGTCCCAAGTACGGCCCTGTAATCACATTTTTCAGTGGTCTGTACTCGTAAGCATACAAACTCAATTGAATTTCTAGAATGCTTCTCTAGATGCATCAAATAGATTTCATTTCAAGCTAGAAAATAAAAAAAAAACCTCTCCGATACCATTGTTAACCACCAAAACGTGCATAAATTATAACTTTGACGGTAAATTTTTGGTAGTAAAATTGTCTGCGGAAAAATAAAAAGGAAATAAGTAGATTCTATTTTTTATACTATTTTCAATTGTGAAGAGCAATTTCAAAAAAATCTATATACAGGGTGTTGTTTTTAGGAAAGACGAGTTTTTAAATTTTTTGTTGAGCCGGACCTGCACTATCTTTATGGAGATGCTTTTGATGGAGTTTCTAGGTAATGGATATTACGTGTACCAAATTTCGAAATAATATACAGGGCAACTCAGAAGTTATGAGGTTCGAAAGAAATAGGATAATTTTATAAAACACCCTGTATCTCGGTTATAAAGTGCAGAAGAAACATTAAATACTAGTTTTTGGAAGCACCAAAGTGATCCCCATCTACAGTTGAAGTTAGGCCCTTTCCCAATGAAACACCCTGTATATATATATATATATATATATATAAAATCAAAAAAAGATAGTTGAGTCGATATCTAATTTATTCAGTTCGCATCCTGAGACAGCTGTTTCGACCTCTTAGTTCTCATCAGTCAGGCTTTCGAACTGAGTAAACCAAAAATCAACTCGA
>CAJUYH010006409.1:0-20206 GCA_910591685.1 Galerucella tenella | reverse complement strand
TACAATTTTCTCCGCCAGAGGTCTCATCGAATTCTACTCCGCCCAATACAATTTTTTAATGCAATAATAAGTCACCTCCAGCTGTTCACTCATTTTCACTAAAATACAAACTAAAATATCCAAACAAAGATATTAATTATATGTTCCCAACATGTCATAAATGACAGTTAATGCATCAAAAATCGGTAGCGTGTAGCGTATTTTAATTCTGATTGAAAAAATGGCGACTGATTCCACAGCGCTCAATCTGATCAGTTAACAAAGCACGCGTTCAGCAGGAAATTGATGATCGCTTCGGTAGCGCTACGTTGTGATGAACGCGACCAATGCTCTGACCAATTAACGAACGCATCATTGTCAATAGTGCCAAAAGTGTTGACACTCTTTACCATTCCGAACTCAACTTATATACTACGTAACAGAGTTCTGTGGCCCTAATGAATTGCCGAAGAAAGTGAGGTTATAGGCTATCATCAAACAATGCATCTCAGTTCATTTCACAGATAAAAGATACTTACGTTAACAAAATATTCATGCCAAATTCCCCGTATATTCGGTCCTCCACCAAGATCGAAAATCTTTACAGCGTATTCGGAATATTTTAAATTTAGAACGGAAAAACCAACTGTGGGTACTGGTGAGCTGACTCTGTTTCCAATTAGGCCATTTGCAGCCTTAGTTTTACCAGCATTATCTAAGCCTACCAATAATAAAGTGAGTTTCCTAAAAAAAAAAATTATAAAAGTGGAATATTGTAAATTCTAAATCGTCATTTTACTTACTTCGTACTTTTTTCTTTACAGCAATAATTACCCATATCAATAAACTGTAATAGTATACTGAATGCATGTCATTTAAAAAAAATAAATGTACACAAATATATGTCAAAAGTTTAAACAAAAATCACTGTCACATGTAACACCACACACGAAGAAAAATATTTTTTAAAAATTCTATTTCCAACGATTCAGAGTATTTGTTGTCGAAAATGAAAGGAATATTTACAAACGGCTTATTTTCCATTCTATAAAGATGTGAAAGAGTTTGTCAACAGCCAATGTACCTGTGTTGTTATGGTTACGATTTAGAACACTGTCAACAATAAGATTTTTTTTTTGTAGTTGCATGACTAATTACATAAAGGGCAAACGGTGTATAAATTCACAGGTGTTAAATACAAGGAGCGCACAAAAACTTTATTTCAATCTTTATTAATAGGCGCATTGTATATAGGGTGAATTTTTTTATATATTAATTATTATTTTAATAAATTAGTTTTAGTTTTTTTTATGTTATAGGTATACGACAAATCACGATTTTACTGTGAAAAGAAAGTAAATATTTAAAAATTGTTATTAAAAAACAAATTTACTTTTATACTTATACATAATAATATAACAAGGTCTCGAATATTAAATCAATTCCTTGAGAACGCATTCGCAGAACAATCGCTATTATGTAATAATATTTTTCTTTCGAGATGTTTTGTACAGGGTGGACCAATAATCCGACTGTATATTGAAAACTATCCATCTAATAACTTCGGAAAAAAATTCATAGTAAAAGTGACCAAGAGAAATCACTTTCAGCATTTTAACTTGATCACTAGAGGGCGTAATTAAATTTTGCATAGAAAATGCCCAATATTAAATTTCAATTTTATCTTCTATATATTTATATCAACTAGACCACTTTGTATATGTAAATTCTGGGTATTCCCAACAATAGATATGCTCTTGCTGCTTCTTAGAAGTTAAAACAGTATCAATTATAATTAAAAATTGAATTCTTTAACGCAAAGCAACATCTGACAAATAGCCTGGTATTTGTGGTAAGCTATCTACATCACGATATATACTTGTATTAGACATTGAAATTACTATAAAGACAGTCAATGTTAAACAATCTCAGATATTAGTCGCAAAAATACTTAGAGATGTCGTCGGCAAATTTTGTTTGTTTGTTTTTGATCGGATTTGTTTGGAAAGTTCAAGGTAAGTGGTAATATCTTTTTTTGTACACCCCAATTTCAATTTAAATTCAAAAATAACCACTGTTAAGTGGTTGATATAAGTTTCCAAAAACTTTTTGGATACCCCTCGTATATATGTAAATATTGAGCAATAAATGAATAGTCAGATCTAAAAATAGCTCAATAACAATTATTAAAACATGCATCATACACAAAAATATGAACTTTGTCAGGAATTTTGATAGATTTTTACCAAAAACTATTTAAATACTCAAAATTTCTTCCAGCTTATGGCGAATATGTTCCCAAATCTATATACTCAATCGATGAAGATGGATCTGAATCCAAACAAATTTTAGTAAGGAATAAACGAGAAATAGAAGACGCACTTTCGAGATTTAAAAGAGGAGGAGGTGCATACTCATATTCTGGAAGCTCTAGTTCCAGTGGAGGTAATATTTCAGAGAGGCAATACTACTAATAATACTACTATTAATTTTTTTTACAGGCTATGACGCATCTGCAGAATTAGCCCAGATCCAAGCTAGGGTCGAAGACATAGTAAAACAATCAGCTAATCCAAATCAAATATTTTCTCGCTTCCAAGATATTGGTGAATCTCATCCAATAGGATCAGGACATGGAGGAGGAGGTGCTTACTCTTATTCAGGATCAACAGGTTCGGGATTTGGATCTGGATATTCCAGTGGATCTGGACATTCGAATGATAATTCTGGCAATAGGGGATCTTTCGAACATTCAGGCAAGGGGGGATATTCAGGTAATGGAGGAACTTCAGGATATTCTGGCAATGATGGATCTTCTGGACATTCAGGCAAGGGAGGATATTCAAGTAATGAAGGATCTTCAGGACATTCAAATAATGGGGGATATTCTGGCAATGAGGGATCTTCTGGACATTCAGGCAAGGGAGGATCTTCTGGATATTCAGGCAATGGGGGGTCTTCTGGGCATTCAGGCAGTGGAGGATCAGGGTCAGTTAGATTGAAGTTAAATTTATAAAAAATATAAAACATCTAATATTTATAGACTGGAAATTTATCATTTTTTGACTTTTATGTTTTTAGACCGAGCATATTTAGCAGAAGTGGTGCAGAAAAGGGTACGGGAATTAAAGTGTCTGCAGCTGCTCAAGGACCCAACGCAGCATTCAGTTCTTCTTCCTCGTCTTCAGATGGACAAGGAAATGTCAAATATAATGTCAAGTCTGGACAATATTAAAAATATAATTTGTTTATCATTAATATAATAAAGTAATATACACACACAATTTGTAGTTTTGCCTAATAATTCAATTCCTAAAAGCTTGTGAATTTTGACAGAAGAGGAAGGAAAGAAGCTGCATTGTCAGGTGTTAGTAAAAAAACGTTTTTACTATGTACATTTTACTATCACTTTTCATTTGAAAGAAAACTAAGTTTCTTTTGTATTTTTAAACTTACATGTCTATAAGGATTATCTAATTCTATATCAGTTTTTGGTATCCTACATATTCTTTTAGCCTTAGGAGACATAAGTACAATATTTTGAACCAATCCATAAGCACTTGATGTAGTCCAATACAAAACAAGACACTAAAATTATTGAAAAATTGTAACCTAACAAAAAATGTTTTTAATAGGGCATGTCCACGACAGATGACATTGACAATACTTAGGTGGTAAAACAATAAACAATAGACATGATGAAAATTTATCAAACAACAAACAACTATTAAACTATATTATATATTATTAAATATGCAAGCTCAACAAATAAAATAACTAAATAAAGTACACTGAAGCAAAACCAACTAAAATCAAACACGATCTATCATTATAAATCAGCATAACCTCACTATTAAGTACCACGTGTTCTGAACGCTTTGTTTATTGTTTTAACACCAGACTAGTTTGTGACGTCACGTGGAATTGCCCTATATTTTACTTACTGAAGGTACAGAAGCTGCTACAGGAACCATTATTACACTAAATCCCCTAAATACATTTGTTAAAAACTTCTGTAGCTTTGTCGGTTCATTAACTTTTGACAACCTTTGTAACTATAACAAAGAGAAACTTTTTTAAAAAACTCTACTAAGATTTAATTGAAAAATACCTCAATTATTGCCAAGTTTATTAGACCCAATCCAACAGGTAGTATACCAGAAGCGTCTACCTCTGTTAAATTGGGAATAAATCCAAAACCACCAACGGTTAGCTCAGTAAATGTAATTTGTGCATCCACATTTTGTTCTGGAAGCATATATACAAGGTTCCTTAAAGAAACTGATAGGGATATCCACATTGGTATTTGAAACCATAATAATAGACTAGCTTTGAACGGGTGACAATTATCTCTTACCACTAGGTTATTCCATTGCTTCCTTATCTTAAAAAAATATATTGTACAACACGTAATATCATACAGTTGATGAACTTACTGATCGATTATAGACCATTTTTGCTTTCTTTTCGTCCCAGTTATACATTTTAATAGCAATAGCAGTTTCTTTTTTAAGTTCTTTAGCTATATCAGGCATTTCCAACTGTAAATTATGTAATTTTGCCAATATATAATTCTGATACACGGCTAATGGTAGAGTCACGCACGTTCTTAATAGAATAGTTGTACAGAAAATTGTTGCCCACCATGGTAAGCCAGTGGTATCGTGGAACGTTAATAAAAAGTTCTGAATGTACTCCACAGGAGTGCTTTCTGATATCCATTTGAAAATTCCTGTTTGGGTTTTTGCTACTGATTCTATCGTAGATTGAAATGAGAAGTTTCTTTTATGATTATAGTTGTTGTTTTCAATTATGTTTGCATTTCTAAGTAAAATATGTCCATGTTGGGATAATCTGTAGCTTTGTTTACCTAATTTGTACATGATTGTAACATTTTACGAAATCAAAACATAACCTATAAAAATAAAATTATTCAAATCTCGTCAAGGTAAATAGAAGTGTCTAATATTCCGTTGGACGGAAGTATATTGTGTAAAAATTAATGTTTGCAGAGGCCAGCAAGCAATGAAGACTAGGATAGGAATGTGCTTTCACTACGAGTTACACATAGTATTTGTATTGTTAAAAAATTGCATTATTTATCTAGTTATATCTAAAAAAATAACGCGGACTTTACCGATTTCTGGTCATTTGACAGTGACCTACTTTTATTTTTAGGTTTCTTCTCACCTCCACCTGTCAATCACTTTCCCTTTCTACCGTAAGCACTTACTAATCTTCTATCTTTCTTCATTACAATACAAAGTATATCTCGTGCTCACTCATGCGATGGTCACTCATATTTTCGGTGATGACATAAGAAATAACAAATATTAACCTATTTTTGTAGATAGTTGTTTTTGTGTTTGAGTGAGTGGTAAATTTTGCATTAATTCTTAGCAGTGGCGTAAAAATATCGGAAAACGAACTTTTTTCAAAGTGGTAGTTCTCTATCATTAATTTTTTTGTCAGTGATCGAATTAGATAACTTCCTAAACAAATAAATCGCCTACGATCTACCGAATTAATGAGCTTACCTAACCAAAATTTAACGTAAATATTGCGCAAAAGAAAGTTTGTAGTTCACATTGAACAGTGGCAATATTTCGAGAGATGGATCTTAACATTACATTTGAACATAAACATTTAAAAAACAATTCATAGTAAATCTAAGACGTATATTATAATATTTAGCTAGACAAAATAAATATTTATTAAAAATGGGCTTGAAATATTCAACGCAATATTTAGTAAACAGTGTAACTGGGTATGTGTCGGGAAGAAAACGAAAATATTGTGATACTGATGATGAAATAAATAAAGTTATAGATATCGCTTTGCACACCCCTAAAAGGTATGTTCATTTTTAAGTAATAAATCTCATGGCTTATAACATATTATTGTTTACAGGAAAAAGCTTGTCAGCACAGCCAAATATATTTACCAAGCATTATTTCTGGAAGGTCAAAATTCTGATGTTACAGTGTTTGCTTTGGGTGAAGAATTCAATCTACATAGAGTATATCTTTGCCAGAGTCCGTATTTCGCCAGTATGTTTGGAGGATCTTGGTTAGAAAGTAATCAAAAATATATCAACATTGATATTATAGATCCTCTAATTTCTATTGATTGTAAGTTTAAAAATCTTAAAACTAATATTAGAAGATAATTATGTAAATTTATTTCAGCCATGAAAGTGGTATTAGGCTCTTTATACAACTGCGAAATCATATTGAACCCTCTTGAGATAGTACCAATTTTAGCCACTGCTACTATGTTTCAGTTAGACGGATTAATTGAAAAATGTACAGAAGTTATGTTAGAAACTATTAATCCTAAGGTATGTTGTATTTATACTAAAAATTTAATTATTCACAATACATTTTTGTAGACAGCTTTAAGTTATTATAACGCAGCCTGTTTGTATGGAGACAAAAAGCTACAGGATGTTTGTTTTAAATGGTTTTTGGTGAATTTGATGCCGTACTATTTCAGTCACCCTTTATCAGAGTTGAAAACAATTCCTGTCTCATTGATGGCAAGGCTGATTACAGAACCAGATCTTTTTGTTGTTCAAACAGAATATTCTATTTATGTGATGTTGAAATATTGGATATATATGCTGCTTTTCCCAGAAACAGAAGAACCTTCTATAGCTACTGTTAATGAGTATTTTTGTTCAAGGTCAGGTAAGTGAAAAATTACTATTTTTTTGTCTCCCTCTAAAGTAATATTATTTTAGAAACGTTACCATATCTCTTAACTTCTGAAGGAAAACAATTTATACCGGTATTCCAAGGAATTAGATTACAAAATCTAATATCCCACCAACTCGACGTATTACTTATATTTCGAGACAATATTATCCCAAGAACATGGCTTGATACTGTAATTTTACAACAATGGAAGAACGTTTTAAGGGTTAATCAAAATGATGATAAGGGGTATATAGTTATAGTTAATTTCCAGTAATATTTATTAATAATGTATTATTTTAGACCCAGTGATATATCAGACGAAATATTCCTAGCTACCAGTTTAAGGTGTGGAAGGGTTTTAACAGTGAATGAAAGGCATGTTTGGAGGTGGACTGGGTTCCATTTTGGAATAGATTTATTGATGATCACAGATGGTTCTACTATTTCTATCAAACGTAATCACAGATCTGAATTTGAGCAGTTACTGAGTTTACAAGCTACGAGGCATGTAGCAATAAGGTATATAGGAATTTATTTTAAATTGATACAGGGTGTTTTATTTTGAAAGGGCCTAACTTCAACTGTAGATGGGGATTACTTTGGTGCTTCTAAAAACCTATATTTAATGTTTCTTCTGCACTTTATAACCGAGATACAGGGTGTTTTATACAGCGGCGTTGTCATTCCCAGTGATTCCAATATGTGATGGGGTCCAATTGTCGTGATCGTGGTGTTTTGAGAAAATAGTGTCTCGTATATTTCATGGATTTCTTGTATTAGAGGGTGTTTTGAGTTAGCTTTCCTAATTTCTTGGATTGAGGAGAGGGAGTCTGTACAGATAGCGACCTTTTATTTCTTGAGTTTATTATTTTGAATGCCTGGAGAATTGCAAAAATTTCTGCAGTAAATATGCTACAAAGATTTTTATTAATTGACCTGAAAAGAAAACAAGAAATTCTAACAACATTGTCCAAACGAAGCAAGTCTAACCTACAAAAATTTCTCGTATTTTACTCTTGTTATTCTAAATGTAGAAATATATAGTTTCCAGATACATATCCTTATACAGGGTGTTCGAAATATTCGAAACATATTGAGTGACTATTTCTAAGTACGGCCCTGTAATCAAATTTTTTAGTGGTCTGTACTCGTAAACATACAAACTCAATTGAATTTCTAGGATGCTTCTCTAGATGCATTAAATAGATTTCATTTCAAGCTGAATAATAAAAAAACCTCTCTGATACCATTTGTTAACCCCCAAAAGGTGCATAAATTATTACTTTGACAGTAAATTTTTGGTAGTAAAATTGTCTGCGGAAAAATAAAAAGGAAATATGTAGATTCGATTTTTCTTACTCTTTCAAATTATAAAAAGCAATTTAAAAAAAATCTATATACAGGGTGTTGTTTTTAGGAAAGACGAGTTTTGAAATTTTTTGTTAAGCCAGACCTGCATTATCTTTTTTGGGATGCGTTTGATGGAGTTTCTAGGTAATGGTTATTACGTGTACCAAATTTCAAAACAATATACAGGGTAACTCGGAAGTTATGAGGTTCGAAAGAAATAGGATAAATTTATAAAACACCCTGTATCTCGGTTATAAAGTGCAGAATTTTGGAAGCACCAAAGTGATCCCCATCTACAGTTGAAGTTATGCCCTTTCAAAATGAAACACCCTGTATTTATTGATTTTATTTTGTTTTAGAGTAACAGTGACTCGGTTGAATGAACAAAGACAAATTGTTTACAGTAAACAATCGGATATATTGAAAATATCGTTGACAAAAGGTGAGGAAATCCAAATAATGTCTTTTGACAGATCCGTGGAATATCCTATTATCATATCAGCTAATATTTTGTACACATCACCAGAAACACATGAAAGTAATATAGAAGAAAGGCAGCAAAGTATATCTTAACAGGTAGCAGTACAAAAATATTCTAATCGTATCTATATTTGACATTCTAAATGTCACAGAAAAGTTTTAAGATTTCTAAAAGAGTAAGAAAAAATGTCGATAATAAAGAATAGGTCCCTAATGGTCTTTTTTCATTTTTGTTGATTGTTTTTGTACAGGGTTATTCATTATAAATTACCCACCCCCTATCATCGTTATTATTACTTTTAGAAAAAAAAGTCTCGTATAAAAGTTGTTTGGGAGAGAGAGAGAGAGAAGTATACTTTATTGACACTAAAGCATCAACAGGCCATCGACCGAGGTCTTTCAGCCAATTTACAAAATATATAGTAATACATTGATTTTCCTAAGATTAGGTACAATACAAATTATTATATTCAAAGAAAAACTAAAATCATTATGCAATATCAACAAACAAGATCCATTATATATCTTCTATATAAGTTAAAAATATATATATATATATATATATATATATATATATATTTCAAAATAAAAACCAAGATATTAAGTGACATATTATTGTCGTGATATGTAGATAATTTCTTCAGACAGAGTTTTCTGTGGATGTTTTCTACGATTACCATTTTCAGGCATCTCTAGAATGTGAGTTTGAATTAATTCAATGTTCTTTTCTTCAAGAGAAAAGGACCTGAACAATTTTTTGAATCTCTCATTTATTGGTTCTATTCCCGTCTTACTATAAAGGAGTCTGTTTGATGGATTATGCAGTGGGTTATCAGGATGTCTCATTTTAGAGATTTTTCGAAAACTGGTTGTCTCTTCTACTTTCATATACTTTCAATACTAATTCCTTCATTCTTGTATGTCAAACTTCTGAAGTGTTTTGCTCTGGTTATCATTTTCTTTTTAATACCTAACGTGTGATGATTGTAATTTAATTTGTTGTCTATTTCAATTCCCAAATACTTCACATATTGGGAGGGTTAAAAAAAAAAAAAGTTTGGTTACAGCTGAATTTTCTTAATATTCTATCAAAAGTTTAGTAGCGTGCAAATTGAAGGGGATACAAAAAAATAATAGTTCTTTTTTAGATGGGACACCCTGTATATTTTCACATTTTTGGACTGGTCTTTTTTTCTGATTTCAAAAATATATAATATGTTACCACTACCTTGTACCGTTTTTGAGTTATGAAATGTTGAAAATCTGAGTTTTAGTAATTAATTACTGTAAATATAAAAATATAATTTATTAAAGTAAGCTATGAAAATGACAACTAATATGTTTGATAATTGACATTTTTTCTATAAAGTAATTAATATGGTTCTCAGTAAGAAAGAAAAAGTCAAAATGTATACCTATAGAAAACAGAGAACAAAGATTTATTTAAGAGAATTTATAAATAATAACTTATATAATATTCGAGATGTCCACCATTATTGTTAATGCATAATTGATAACACTTATTTATAATAACATTGCAGATGACTCCATTATTTTCATTTAGTTTGTTAATTTCAAGTTGAATGCTTGCTTTAATCACTTGTATATTATTATTATTAATAAAATCTTCCACCTCTCTGTGAACCATTTTAATTACTTTATCTGAAAAATGTCAATTATCAAACATATTAGTTGTTACTTTCATAGCTTACTTTGATAAATTATCTTTTTCATATTTACTAAAACTCAGATTTTCAACATTTCATAACTCAAAAACGGTACAAGGTAGGGGTAAAATTATATTTTTGGAATCAGAAAAAAAAGTCTATTCCAAAAAATGTGAAAATATACAGGGTGTCCCATTTGAAAAAGAACTATTATTTCTTGTATCCCCTTCAATTTGCACGCTACTGAACTTTTGATAGAATATTAAGAAAATTCAGCTGTAACCAAACAACTTTTATTTGAGACTTTTTTTCTAAAAGTAATAATAACGATGATAGGGAATGGATAATTTATGATGAATAACCCTGTACTATTGGAATTGTCAAATATTAGCGAGTGAATTTTGAATAATAAACAGTGAAAAATAGGTAGCACAAAATATATAACAAATCAATTAATGTAGATAAGGTAAAAGAGAAAGTTTGAATTTTTTGAGATTATTATTGAATATTTTTATAACAAATGTTTTTTTTTTAATTAATCATAAGTTTGACATTTAACAATGACGTTTTTTTTCTTCTTAAATATTGTGATCGAATTGTTGAAAAAATATTTTGACACTCGTTTTTTCTCATTTTTTTTTGTAAATTCCGCAAAATTGTGATTTTTTTACATTTAGTTTTATAAACAAATGCATTTAGTTGTTGAAAAACACACACATCGAATTGACATATCTGACAGAACCTGATTAGTGATATAACTGTCAGTTATGTCAAATTGTAAATAGAACTTATTTAAGGACAATTTCTTAAGGTGGATTCATGCAACATCAACTAAACTAAAAGTAATTTAAGATTAAATTTAAATTAAGAATAGTCAGCTGTTCATGCAACATAAATTGAGAAATTCATAAATCAACCGGACATGCGCAATATTTTCAATCATTTGTCAAATCTTCCGATGTCAGATAGCTGAAGATGAATATTAAAAGTAAACCAACTTGTTTACGAAAAATATTGTTGTAAACTATAAAAATATTTTCAAAGATGCAATAAAAGCTCATGTAAACAATAACTTAACACAAATCACCAGTAGGTAATCTGTGGTCAGGGCATGGCGCATGCGTTCTGTTGAGTTCATGGAAGAAATTAATTTCTTAGTTGAGAGTTGGCCATCTTTTTTAGTTTTAATTTAAATCTTAACTTTTTAGTTTCTTGCATGAACATCTACATAACATTACATGGCTTTAGTTTTAAATTAATCTTAGTTTCAATTTTTTTTTGCATGAATCCACCTACAATGTCGAAATAGCTTCCATAACCATTACTATTTAACAAATTGTATACTTCCATTGAAACAAATGTTTGACGTTAGTGACAGTGGATCTGTCACGCAAAATTCTTTTGACAGTTGTTGGCTTTTACATACAAATGTTTAGCTGAAGATGTACCTACGTACAGAAATTCACGTGTCTCAAAAAATTTTAAATATGAACTACAATAGTGAGATTTTAAATTTCAAAAATGTGTCCTTTTGGCTCGCTACTTAAATTTTTTGAAACATTGAATATTTCTGTGGTAAAATTATTCGAATATAATTTTTAGTTAAAAAAAAACTTCTGCCAGTGGCGACATTGAGTATTTTTCAAGAAGGGGAAGGGCTAAGTAACGATTTTTTCCCTCCTCTTCTTAATGTGTACCTACAGTGAAAAAAAAACAAATATTTTTAATTTATATAAAAAAAAATACCTTTCTAATTATTGTTAATATGTCAATATATATTTTTATAAATTATTATATTATTAATGAATGTTTTTGATAAATATATTTGTGATGGTCTTTAAATAAAAATTGGCATGAAAGGTTTTTTAATATTTTTTTATTTTTGTGCCACGGTTACCATTTGACTAAAATTCGTATACAAGGCTGGTCGATGAATATGAATTTCGATGTCTCTTCTCTATTATTATTTATGAAAAACTCTTAGTTATTACAAAACCAATTTTTATTGATGTACAAGGTAATTTGGGTTATTTTATTCTTTTGGTGGGTATTTGTACTAATCCTAAATGTAGGCATAATACTTTCTGTCAGTTACGTCAAAAAAAACAAATAAATGAATGAATATTGTTTACAATATTATGATTTGTTTATTGTTATACCTTCTATTAACTGTTGAAATTATAACAAAAGTGATTCCGGTGTTATTTTCTGTTTTATATAAACAAAGATATAATATACATAATTATAATAAGTGCTCTTATATAACTAATTGGCTAGTCACATGTAAAACGCTTTTTGTTAATAGTTTTTGTATTATAAAATATAATTATACCTACATCAATAAAATGCTTTCTTTTTTTCCCCACCAATACCACCAAGTGGGCTTTTATATTCCAGGAAAAAACAGCTAATAGTATATTACGTAACGAGTGTGAAAAATCACTTTCGCACTAGTAATGTAAACTATTTTTCCTACGACCAAGCGATAATTGTTAGAAATATTGTTTAATGTTATGGTTTTTTAAAAATAATGTTAACATCGGTGAGTGCGGAAATGAAATGAGTGAAATTCACTTTGCAACGAGTTATGTACACTATTTTTCCTACGGCCATAAATATTTAAAAAGTACCTTAGGTTTTTCGCTACTATCAGTACCTATCAACTTCCATTATAATAAAAAACCGAGACTAACACTTTTTATTTTTAGTTTATCTCACAATTATAATTCGTTTACACTTTTTTATGTAATAAATATTTCACTTACACTATTTCTATGCTTTGTGTTATAATTTGAGAATTTTGACATAAGCCTACTTAATTATTTTTCGCTTTTATAATTAGTATATATTTTTTACGATCACACGATAAATTTACGAAATATGATGGTTTTATTTATTTGAAAACATCAATAACTGTAGAGTTTGTTCAATCATCGTTCGCTTAGTCCGTCTCTGTTCACGTTAACTAACAAAATGTTATGGCGTTTTAATACTACAGTCGAATTAGCATTAAAGATGGACGTTAGAACAGTAGACGAGATTTTTGTAGACAAAATATAAATAAGATCAAAATTATTATCAAAACCGTCTAAAATAATTTGTTAAGGTACATCATTTTTCAAGCTGTGACTATAACGTTCAAGACCATTTTGCTTGAAAAAGAATAAGCAGATTTCTTATTTTTATTGTTTTGTAAATAATTAATAAATAAAAAAGTTCAGGGGCGTATTTTGAAATAATTAATTTTTATATAATCTAGATCCAGAGGACTCCAATAGATCTGAAAAGGTTCCAGTGCAATAGGACGATTAGCCACTTCATCAAATCTAATCAAATTTAAAAGTACTTATTATTTTGCACATATTTATAATAAAAATTAATTTGTTTATAAATTTGTCGGTGCCGGTCCTGTTTAGATAATTTGGAAAGCTGCTCGTATCGACCGTGGCGCTCCCTTGTGGGGTTTCTCGTAAGCCGCATTTAAAATGGCGGAATACATTAATAACATGTCAAGTAGTCGGCGTTTTGTGTAAAAATTGAAATTTCTATCAAAATAAACAAATTTTTGTTATTATTAGCACTCTAGTTTACGATTTAATCAAATAATAGAATTTAATAAAATGGAGGAAAGCGAGAAAACGGAAGAATCGTGTCGATTGTGTGACGAAATTGCAGAGAAGATGTTAAGCATCTTCGATAAAAATGAAGAAGGCATTGAAATCCTTCAACTTATCAAAGATTGCCTCCCCATTGTTGTAAGTGCGAATAAACATCTTTTTAAATATTTTTTATAAATCAAATAGCTTTTAATCGAAATATAATATATTACCTGAACAACCTATTTTAGATTTATAGGACTGACCCATTATCAAAGCAAATTTGTGAAAGCTGCAATGAGACCCTTAGTTCACTTAGTAGTTTTAAGAAAAATTGTGAAGAAATTGCCCAGAAACAAAAAGAAAAACTTAGGGAGGAGGCTAGTGATAATACCATTGAAGATTTTCTAGCATGTGGAGATGTGGTAATGTAACAATAATTGTCATTTAAAAGTCTATTTATTTATCCAGCTATTGATTGCTCTTTAATATTTAAATTACTCAAAATTTACTTGCAAATATTTTAGATTTCTAAGTAGTATAAGCATGCATAAAATAAACTTTTCTGTACATTCTTATAACACATATCATTGTTTTGCCTTGAACTTGACAGTTGGACAAAACTGTGCCCTTTCAGGACGAAATGTCAGAGTTGAAAGACGGTAGTACATCTACAGATGACCTCAACATCTTCTGTAATAATTGCAAAGAAACTATATTGGAAAGTAATGCTGTAAACGGTGAGCTAGAACTCGCCATAGCCGAGTCTATGGCTAAGAATAAAGTGAAGATAGCAAATTCTGAAAAGTCTCTTAGAAGAAGAAAAGTAGTTCCTTTTTATCATGAATTGGATGATTCGTTGTGTAGCAGCTTGACTGAATTCACTCAAAATACCGAAGGTAATTGATAATCTTATGTGGATTGATGTAAAAGTAAAATAATTTTTTTAAAGGTTCCCAATTATACGATGATAACAGTGACTTGGATAACTCTGAAGACTCATTGGAAGAACTGAGACCAAGAAAACGAAGAAGAATAATAGAATCAGATGAAGATGAAACTGATAGTCTCGATAGACATGAAAGAACTAACGGCAGAGTAAAAAGACTTTGTAGCAAACCTATTGTAGATGAAGAGGAAGAAGTAGGTCCAATAGAAGAAGAGGTACAAGAAAGCACTTTAATTGACAAGTATATGGAAGAAGAAGAGTATAGGTACCAACCTTTCAGTTTGCTCCAATTAACATTGAATGTTATCAACAAAATTAACCTTCCTGACTACGAACCATACGATTTCATCCAACAAACAATAACCCCTGAATGCAGATATTGCGGGCAACAGTTCCGCAACCTTAAAGTTTTGTCCATTCATGAACAGAAGCATATTGATTGTGAAATAGGAGAGAAAATTGATAACCCCATACCTTGGGCTGAAGATAGAGACGATTCTGATGTTAGAAATAAATGGCTTAACTATTTTGATGAAAATGGGTAAATATTTTATTATTATTTTGTTGTTGTTGTGTTGAATTATATTTTTTTGTAGGTATGAAGATGACGATATAGTTATTGACGACGTAGTCGATACAGATAGTTTGTTGATTCCAATCGATGAAAAAGGGGATGGAGATCCAAGTGGTATGAAGTTAACGGGAGAAGAAAAGATTACTCTAGTCGGGACTCAACCAATGGTAAATGAAGTCTACTTAGGAGATTATTCGAAAGATGATAGAAAACTACTGTACCAATCAATGCGAATCGGGGGGGTTAATAAGAAATTCTGTCCACTTTGCAGGTAAGTTAACATTCATTCAAGTATACAGTGTGTCCACGGATGGAGTGAAAAATTTTTAAATATTAATTTTTTTTTTGTAGATATACTTTTAAAGATAATTGGGCGATAGAGAGTCATTACTTTTCATTGGCCTGTTATTATACTTGTCGTTATTGCGGAATGCGTTTCAATAAACAAAGGCATAAATTCAAAGAGCATTGCGAGGAACACGAAACCAAGAAAGATGAAGTTTCCGAAAAAATATTCGCAGCTAGTAAACTAAGCAACGTTATACCGAAGGTGAGTTTTTTTTATAAATATAATAATAATAATAAACGTCATTTATTGGTACAACCAAATGGCCATCGACCGAGGTCCTTCAGCCAGTATCATTTACATTATTTATTATAATATACTTAATAGTAATAAAAGTAATATTTTGTGTAATTAAAAAAAAAATAATGAATTAGAAAATAAAATAAAAGTTAAAAGTTATTTCCAGAATTTCCACTTGATTAATATTAACCAATTAATCGAATATTTTCGATTTATCGAAAATAATCTATTATTTTATACAATCGATAATCGATTATGTTTTTCGATAATCGCCCAGCCCTACTATTTACCACTTCCCAAACTGTCTTATGAGGATATTTTCGTTTTAACTGTTGTGTGTGATCTCGTTCTATGCATAGTTTATCCATTATTTATTTATTATGCGTCCGCTTAGAGAATGTTTGGGACAGAGTTGTCATTCTAACCTTCAGTGGCTGTACCTTTGTGTTTTTGTATAGAGGTTTGTTTGATGGATTGTGCAGAGGGTTTGATGGATGTCTCATTTTTGTGATGGCTCTTAAAGTTGTTGTCTCTGCTGTCTGTAGTGTTTTCCATACGGGTCTTCTTGTTGTTTGGTATACTATATAGCCATACTCGAGTATCGGTCTACAGATACTTTTGTATATGTGTGCTGAAGTTTTCTTACTTGTGTCCATGTTTTGGTATGTATAAATTTTACATTGTTGATGACAAATATTTTTTTTTAGATAATCCACCCACCGAAACCAAGAAGAATAGTCGTAACGCAACATAATCCACCGCCGGAAATGATAGCTGCCAATAATCAATTTTTCAGCGGACAAACTGTAAATAGTTTGTCACCGTTGTTGGTTCAACAAGGACCACTGCAAGGACCTAAGAGGAGTTTTATGGAGAGAAAAACTTTGCAACCCAATTTGCAAATCAAAGAAGAACCTATGGATTCTAAGGTAATTTTCTATATATACAGGGTGGAACAGAAGATATTCCAACAAGTTCTGAAGGTATTCGACAATATATAAAAAAGCACATTGCAGTGGTTATTAAGAAACATGTATGTATACTTTGGCAAGTTTATCTGAAGCCGTGAAAGGAATGCAGTCGAAAACATTCGATATTGCCACGTTTAACTATGGAAAAGCTAAAGTGCTAAGTATGTAGTGATGATAATTAGAAAAGGGACTTTTTATTATTAACAATATGATTGAACGTTAATTCTTTAATGTGTTTTTTTCCTTGGAATTTGTCAATCGACTAATTCTTGAACGTACATTTGAACGTTAAAAATTATTGCATTGTTGCCAGCATTATTTGATACAAAAGATCTACTTTTTAGTTATTTTTAGCCACTTTTTTGTACGGTTGTCATAATTTTCTGTCATTAATTATTTTTCATATTTGTTATGTTAGGTATAGGTCTGTTCCAACCGCAGCCAGAAACTGTAAGAAACGATCAGAGAATAACTGGTCACGGCAAACAACGAGTTTACATTCGCGTAATTCCTATCACTAATTGCGATGGTCGACTATTCTCTGATCGTTTCTGATTGCGGTTGAAACAGACCTTATATTACCAATAATAAAAAAGGGAATCTGTTTAGTAAATCAATTAGTATTAAAGTTGAATAAAAATGAGTCAGTCGCGTTTCACTCCTTACAAAAGAAGTGCCCCCATAAACGGCATGCTTCCAAGCGATGGTCATATTAAAACCTGGAGCATCTTCGTCAATTCGTACTTCCTCCTCTGATCCCGTGAATCCTCAATCATTACGTGCCAAAAATAATAGTTTTCCATGTCCATATTAAAACACCGATTAAAAACACTGAAAATCACTAAAACCACTAAAACTCACGACAAAGTATTTTTCTCAACTCTATGCACATGAATTTAAGATCCAAATAAACAGAGAACTGATAGAATAATTACGAAATGCATAGAGAAATAGTAATAATATACTTATTATATACAAATTTCCATTAAAAAATCTCTTTACTATGCAAGAGCCAATTCATTCGACTCTGCTCCTCTATTCCGGACCATGCGATCTGGAGCGTATGCTTTTTATGAGAATGATAATATCGGACCACGGGCCAAGAATGTAACAACGATCGCCTTATGTGATCATTCGCCATAAATCTATGCCGCTCATTGTTCAAGAATAGACGTCCAGAGTGTATGGTTCCTGGCCCGAACACTCCTATCCCAGTTCCTTCTATTGCTTTTGAGCCGTCTGTGTACCATTGAATGGCATTCTTTCCAAGTCTGGTAATGGTATTTGGATCCCATTCCTTCTTGTTGCTCATTTCCGTAACGAATTTCTTTGAAAAGTTATACTTTTTCATCATATCGTAAACATGTTGAAAAAGTTATTAACTTTTTGTATTCCCAGAGCCTCCCTCACCTTTATTTTTTGGTATGTATGTAAAAACTACCCGCGTAACCAGTATAACAACTTTCTAAACTATGTGATAGAATATATATTTTAATTTTCAGTTTTTAATGGGAATCTATTTTTCTATAGCGTTCCTGCTGCCATTATTATTTCCGATTAATCGATTATTCTATATAATCGATTATAATTTTTGATAATCGCCCAGCCCTAGTTGTACATCGATGTAATTATTTTAGGAATTCCAAACATCACAATCGAAAACCGGAAATCAAGCATACTTTTGTCGAAAATGCTACAAAGTTTTCTTCAAATTGGACGAGTTCAATATACATAGCAAGAATTGTGATTTCAGTCAGTTTCCGCAAATGCGTACAACTGGCGGTAGTAAAACCAAAAATGGAGACGTTTCTCCAGCAGGTAGACCCGTAAGGAATTGCGCCAAGGAAATAGGACCTTACAAAGATGACGTAAGTTGATATAAAACTTACTTAATGTAAATCTAAAATTTTTTCTTTTGCAGATTTACCTTCCAGATCATATCTTAAAAGACCCTAAACCATCAAACGCCCAACAACAAACTTTCGTTTGTTTTATCTGCAACACCCCATTTCCAACTATATACTCGCGAAACAGTCACATGCGTATTCATAAGGGTGAAACGCAGGCTCACCCTCCCTTCAGTAACCGCCCCCGTTTTCCCAATCTTCATCCTAATCAATTGAACCAAATGAACTACCGAAATACGCCGCTGGTGCCGATGCTGCAGCAGCAACAATATCAGTCCGCGCAACCGATGGATGTTTACATCAAACAAGAACCCATGGATCCCGCCACTATGGAACCCATGGTGGAAATCCACGAACCCGAAGGTCCGGTCGAACAAGTAGGGATGGAACAACAAAGTTTTCCGGGTATGAAAATTTGTTGAAATTCAAATTTTCTTTGTATTATAGAGATTGATTTGTTTTGTAGATTCGCTGGGAGATGGCGCTGTTAGTATTACTCCAATAAATAAAAATCCCAAACAGAAGGCTTCGATAAATCCAAACGTTATGAAGATCGTGCAGAGTAATCCGCAGTTGTCGATTAAGAAATCACCGGAAAAGTTGCAGCAAGTACTAGCCGGTACTAGCCAAGTACCGATGGGTGTTAATTTACCAGATCCTGACAGGTAAACATTTTTTTTTTCATTCATATGCCTCATTTTTCAAAATTAATATTCTATAATCTACTCCTGACGATGGAAATGTTGTTTGTGAAACCGGTCAAGTAATATTTGTTATTTATTGATTTTATTTAATCATTAAATAAATTTACAATGATATAAAATAAAATCAGCTTATGAATCCTTTGTTCGGATATTATTCAAGAAATTATTAAAAAATAACGATGCAATCCAGACATTTAATGGTCCAGAGCAGATTGCTCCTGATTGCGGCCCTGTAAATATCGCCAGTCTCATATTTTTTATGGAAAATGAATTAAATCACTGAACTTTTATTTTAAACATGAAATTTTATCAACTTTTTTACCGATTTAAATAAAAAAATACGTATTGCACTCTTTTTAATAATTTATAATAATTTTTTAAATTTTTGCAAGCGTTTGGAAAAAAATGCATGGTCTGCCATTAATAGGGGTAGCCATCTTGAATATATTGGTACAATCTTGAAATTCAAATTTTTAACGTATTTAATATTTGAAATATGGAATACTTTTATCGAAAATAATTATTTAAAAATGTTTTACACACTATAATCATCTGAATACTAAATAATATTTCAAAATTACTCACGTAAATCTTGAAGGTTTCGTTCCACTTTCATTTCAATCACACAACACTATAAACACTAGTTTTAGTTCGCAATTTTCGTATAACAAATAATAAAGTGTTTTCCACGATCGAAATACCGAAAATCGCCACATTATTTCACTTTTTATACCGTTATTTCTTT
>CAJUYH010006408.1:0-20212 GCA_910591685.1 Galerucella tenella | reverse complement strand
CTGATGATGGTAATGATTTACCGAAACTAGTAGCAAGTTACTTGTCCCTCTTTGTTCGGACAACATTAAAAGATTGTGGTTTGGACTTAGTGTTTTATTGAACCTCGTTTGTTTCAAAAAACCACATTTGAGATATGGATGAACTCTTAGAGTTTTAGAACAATACCTGTTACTTAAACTACCCATACAAGTCACTCGCACTCTTGCACAATTACGGATGTCCAATAGTCATGAAATTTTTTCCTCTTTTAACGGTAATAGCTATAATATCAACCCGGTAGAACTATGCACGGCTTGTAATAAGAATGAATACGAAACCCTCCACCATTTGTTATTTGATTGTCCAATATATTCAGTAATGAAGCCATAAGTCAATTGTTGTGATAATTTTTATGCACTAATTTCGACTCTGAATAACTTAAGTTATGAATCTGCCAAGATAATAAATTACTGGATATACTTATATGAAATATTTTAAAATTACGTTCTTTTATTTTGAATGAATAATTTTATGTTATTTTTCATTCTGCTATTCTTGGAGAATATTGAAATTTTTTTAACCCCAAACCCTTGCTGTAAACTTTATGTTTGAGAAGCAATAAATGTATTATTATATTGTTATTATTACCTGACACCATTAATATTGGAATACCGAATACCCACATGTTCCATTGCTTCACATCTTATAGTGATAAGTACCTAAATATTTTTAGTACATGTGTGTAGGTACCTAACCCATTACTGAAGAATTCTGTAATTTTCATATAAATTAACTTACCCAGATGCAAGAATATTCATTATATTTGCCACGCCGATCATTCCATAGAAAATGGCGTATGTATAAGTGTTGTATCCATATAAAACTAGAAGGGTTGGTTTCAGATGGACGAACATATTCAATAAAGTGGTTGAACCTAGCAACCATCCAGATGGATGAAATTAAAATAAACTTCCCTGGTGTTGCACCTTTCTTGAATTGTTGATTATAATCATTCGCGGAATAAAATGTTCCTAGTACTGAAATTCTTTTCTTCCATTATATTTTCTAGCAAGTCAAAGAACTCATTAACACTTTTTTTATTAAATTCGGCAGCCCTTATTACAGCTGTTCCTGTTGGCCTCCTTATGCTAATTTTATTGGCGTGCCTATTCAGAAACCCCTTCACCCATTTTGTTCCTGCAAATACCTGAAGCAATGAAAACTTGCTCGGGACATTATTACGTCTCGGCAATTGAAAGGCAAGAGAACGTACGGTGGACAGATCGAGACGTGAACGATCAGAAGCACCGCCCACGAAAAGCGTACGAAATTCGATCGTGCTAAACCTCAGAAATCATTCTTTAATGTTGTTTAGAGCGATAAACATAGGAAAGTCGGAACTCGGTGATTCTGACTCTGAATAATTGTTTTCTGTATCGTTGATTTTTATATTGATTTTATTAATTCCTATTTAACTAACATTATCAAATATTGTTTAATTTCTTGGGGTTCGACCAACAAATAAACGCATTTTACACATTTATTTAAATTTATTTTGTCGAAGGTAATTATTTACTCATTGTACTTCGTTAGTTTTTCTGAATATTAATAGGTTATTTGAGAGAAAATTGTGTTAATAACCTAAAAACATTAAAATGTCAACAATATTAGATTATGAAGTACATTCTTCAACCATTATGTAATTAGTAGATGGTTTGGGTTCTTTAGAATAATTATTATCGCTATCTGAGACAATGAAATATACCGATAAGATTTACCTATTAAAAAAATTTATTCAGATCAAATTTTACTCATCAAACATTTTAAATACGTTAAGAGCTCATCCATATCTCAAATGTGGTTGTATGAAATCAAACCAATGGTTCAATAAAACGTCCAAGTCCAAACCACAAAATTTAATAAAAGTTCCTCAAAAAGGACACTTATGATGTGCTACTAGTTTCGGTACAATATTACCATCATCAGGCTACAATATAAATAGAAAAGGTAAACTTAATACATGAAGATCTTACAAGATTATGTTAAAATAATTAAGCAAGAGTTAATAGATTAAAATGAATATGAAAATAATAGTAAAGTTAATAATACAAAATTGAGAATATTACAATTGTTGATATCAAATTAAAATTATTAATATAATTAAAAGGTTAATGAGAACCTTACAAATTACAACTTTGATAATATAAATTATAAAATTGGGTAGTCAAATTGAAATAAAATAAAATAAAATCATAGTTACCTGTATGAAATATATAATCCAAAGACCAACAGGTTGTTGCCAATTTTTTTTTTTATGTTAAAACATATTTTAATCAAATAAATTACAATTTTATTTGAGTGGTAAGGAAAGAAAAAATGGAAAAAACATTGGAATATTAAAATATTTGAAGTTAATTAAAATTAAAATGTTAACCTAATGGACTATGCCAAAAGGGGGAGGTTTTAAAGAACTTTAGTTTTTATTTTAAACTTACATTCAATTTGTCCGAAAGGACTATTTAAATGGGGATGAGAAAGGAAAATTTTTGTCAATTTCTGTACATAATGAAATTGTTCCGAATTGACAAAGAAATATTTCACATCTCTCATAAAATCTTCTTTTTTTTCTTTTTTCATTAGATGTGGGTGAAGAATTCCACCTTTGAAAGGTATGTCATTGCCTTTTTCAAACCTTGTGTTTAATGACGTGATTATAGAATCCATGTATGGATTGTAAATTGCCACTCTGAAATAGCCTTCGGGAGATGAGCACTGGACATTGGATCTATGTTTCTGCCTTCCAGCTAATCTTGGGACTTTGATATCTATGTCAAGTTCTTCACAATCTTCTTTTACTGCATCGAAAATATTTGCAAATTCGTCATTGCTTTCTCTCTGCTTCTGAAAATTGGCTAGTAGGTCAGTGTTGATGTATCTGTAGACTGAGTGGAGATCTATATCTGCGTACTGCAGTTTGTTGACTATCGGTTCTAAATATGATGAATATCTTGAGATGATGTGTAGACAAACAATAAATGTAGTTGAGGATGTTGTGCTGTCTAGTTGGTTAGCTCGTGATCTAGTATCTTGATTTTTTTCACGGTCATTTGCAAGATGATTGAGACTCTCTTTTATCACCAAAAAGTTTTCTTTGAACACCCTGATTGATGTATATTTGTGTGACCACCTCGTTTCACAGAACATTGGAATGTTAGGTATTGTTTTCCTACGCAATACACTTTCTCTAAAGAACTTGATAACTTCTTTTATTGTTCCAACAGTATTACGAATTTCCTGAACATTGTTAAGGTCATTAACAACTAAGTTAAGTCTGTGAGATGCACAGTGGAAATAAACAGCTGAAGGATACTTTTCTCTGATTCTAGCCTGCACTCCGGTTTCATGGCCTGCCATTGTTGAACAGCCATCAAAGCCCAAGCCAATTAATTTATTCATGTCAAGTCCCAAGCGTTCAACAAATGTTAAAATAGATGAAGAAATTCCCTCAGCATCCAATATATACAGCTCTGTAAACCCTAAAAACTCTTCTTTCACGGTAAAGTTCGATTTCTCGTCTATAAATCTTACTCCTACCGACAGTTGTTCTCTACCACTTACATCAGCCGTTTCATCAGCCAATAATGAAAATGCAAGTGATCTATTTAACTCATCAACAATCTCTTGTTGTAACACAGAACCACATGTACTTATTAAATCGTTTTGAACTCTGTGTGATGTGTATTTGGCTTTTCCACTATGGTTTTGTAAATGATCCTCCAACACTTTGTCACCCGCACTTACTCTGAATAAAAGTAGATCTTCAAAATTTCCTTCTTTCGATTTCTTTCCTCTAATGGATATGTCATGAGTACCACAAAAAATTACAGTTGCAAGAATTGATTTAAGTTTTTTTCTATTGGCATTTACAAGCTCTATGATCCCACTGTCTAACTGCTCGATTACGTTTTTCTTTTTCATTTCTATCGACTCACAAAAACTTTTGGCCTTGCTTGTAGATTCGAGATGCCAACTGCTCCTTTCATGTCCTCCAGCATCTTCATGAAAGTGTTTTCATCGATGTCCTTCTTGAAGTCATGCGACGAATTTCGAGCACGTAGGTTAGTTAGTAACTGATACTTGACTTCGTCTGGCACTGAATGGTTTATGTATTCGCCCAAATCAAAGCTGTGATCAACAGATAACGAATGCAGTTCCTCCGACTTGTTGACAGTAAAAATGTTTTTGGGTTGTTGACGTCATCTCTCTCAGTTGTGATATCAATTGGCGATGTTACTGAAGACTGGCACGGTGTAAATACATCAGGCTCTTCGACGGGAAGAACCGAAGTTGACGGCTGACAAAAGTCCAAACCAGTAGAACTAGTACTAATGGTGGACGAAGATGGTGGCAATGAAACGCCTGATGACTGGGAATGATGGGATCCTGTGTTTCAGATAACGCGAAGCTAGAAGCTGATGTTGAGAGTGAACTAGAAATTGTTGTGGGACGCACTTTAGAAGGTATTGGATCTGGAGCTTTTGGTGACTCATGGAGATTCCTTTTCTGTGCAGTAGAAACATCTTTTTGTTTTTGTCCAAAAAAATGTCTGATATCCATCTCTGAAATAATTCAAATTAATTGGTATCAATGTTTTCACCGTAAATTAACTAGTTTGTATTATCGTAAATAAATGAACACTGTAATTATTTACGGTGTAATCACCGAAAATTCACTAATTTAGCCAGTTTGAAATCAAAATGGACAAAATATGCAGATCTCTCATATTCGTACATTACTAATTAAACATTAAAAGTTCTGTATTCATTCTGACTCAAGATTTAATAAATATAAAGGTGAATGCTTACCTGAAAAATTATAAATACCTATTCGGAGCCCATGAGACGAAAGACGAAGGATTTATCGAACGTCGAACAGTAAGAAATACTTGTCATATTTACATTGTAAAAACTCAGTTTTCACTCGTTAACAGTGAACATAAACTTTGTGTAACAAAAAGTTGCTAAACGGGAACGGGCACTTTCTGCGAGCACACAACACACAGTGATTACTTTGTCGTCTAACCAAACACTGACAACAGTGACACAATCTGTTGCGTTGTGTTGGCGCGTAGGCTTATGGGATGACGCATCAAGGTTGCGCGCTTCTCCTGCAACGCATTTTTTAAGACCGCAATGGCAGCGACTCGCATGCCTCAACTTATAAAATAATTGAATAAATATTTACATAAATAAATAAATATTTTAGTCTTAAGTCATATCCTACAAATTACCGACTTTTTAATGATTTTCTTGAAAAAAAAAATACACCTGTCTACACATGACGCTTGTATATATTTCTATTTCTAGGGGGGGCCGCGGCCCCACCTTGCCCCCTGGTATGGGCGCCCTTGCATGACATTGACAGATATCACATGATAATCAAATTAGAATATTTAAAATTAGTATATTTCTATGAGAGATTGGCAAACAACTAGTGATCAATGAAATTATTAACATTTCATTTACAAAAAGAAGAAGAAGAATGAATTAATATATAAATGACAATAATGACATTAAAATATCGAAAAATAATACACAATATAATACGAAATTCAATACGAAAGACCTAACAACTCTTGCTTAATTATTTTAACATATTCTTGTAAGATCTTCATGTATTAAGTTTGCCTTTTCTCTTTATATTGTAGCCTGATGATGGTAATATTGTACCGAAACTAGTAGTTCATCATAAGTGTCCTTTTTGAGGAACTTTTATTAAATTTTGTGGTTTGGACTTTGAGTTTTATTGAACCATTGGTTTGATTTTAAATACGTATTTAGTACAAATAATTCAATAGTATTGCAAATTTTAGACAAATGAATAAAAATATTAGAATACAAAATAAATCACAAATTAGTTCCAATCAGCAAATCTCTGCATTTACCCCTTATCCCGGACCGCATAATCGTATGTTTGCCTTTCTGTTTTCCGAATACTTTCTCTGTTTAACATTGACTGTGGCTTCGCGCATCTCGAAGTTCTCCCACCGTTCACGTCTCGATCTGTCCGCTGTACATCTCTATCATTCCAAAAAAGCTTTTTTCCATGTTAAGAATGTAGTTCACAAGTTTAGATTCCAATTTATAATATAAAATAGGGTTCCTACCTAAAGGTGGTACGTCCACACTGGAGCAACACGTGGCAACTTGTATCAATTTTATGTTGCAACAAGTTGCTAAATGTTTAAATTCATTAAACATTGATATAAATCAAACTGTCCTCACTATTGCAACAATGTTAATAAATGTTTGCTCTTGACGAATCTCAAATTCAGTTGAGTACACCGCTGTAGTTTTGTGACATGATGGAGGAAGACTTATTAACTGCTACCGCGTGCTTTCTAATTTTGTGTGGTGATTCACGAAAACGGAAGCGTAAATGTTGGGTCCGTCCAAGCTTGAAGAAAAGGAAAGAATATTGTGGACATGAATTATTATCGGATTTGAAGAAAGATGACTTTTTATTATTATTGCTGCAAAAGATTGCACCAGTGATTAGAAAAGCAGATACAAACTGTAGAATGGTTATACCTCCACAAGAACGATTAGCTGTAACATTGCGCTTTCTGGCAACTGGAGATTCCTACAGCAGCTTGATGTATTTCTTCAAGATTTCGAAACAAGCTATCTCAAAGATAGTACCAGAAGTATGTGCTGCGCTAGTAAACGCAATTAAAGATCAGGTTAAGGTAAGTAAACTTTATTGTAGGTCTCAACTCTCAACAATCCGTCCACAGCGAAGCAAAGTTTGTTTCATATTATCCTTTGATCATTACCGCTAAAAACGGATTTATGCAACATCCTATAACTTATGTTGAATCGCAACACCAACTTTATGCAACGCAACACAACATATTCATGTGGCACGAGGTACATTGTGGTGTGTGGATGCTCTTCAATAGCCCATTATGTGGGTTCGTACTTCTTTATATCTTCCTCCCTCCACTTGTGCTCTTGAATGTTTTTCTTGGCATTAGGGACCCCTTGGTATTCCACATAAGGAAACGTTTATTTTTTATTTCATATCAACATAATCGAATATAAAATGATTATTGCATAAAATATTGACCATGTTTTAAAACCTACGAACTATGTACTTCAACCCCATAGAGTATCTCAATATTTTAAACAAATGAGAAAAACAAATTCTCAATTGCCCATAAAAAAAGTCGACCTTGATAGAAAGCACGTTCGCTTCGCTCTCATGGAACAACTGAAACTAGCCGTATCAAACTTATCTACTTACGAAAACATCCTAGGATGGGACTTTGATGCACTGGTTTGGAAGTAGATGGCGCGTATAGATCGTCGTATAATAGGGTATTTCACATTAGGAACATATCGATGGTGTCCTGATAATATCTCCTATCTGAAAATTTGTCATTTTACAGGAGACACAAAAAACAGTTTAAGTTTTGTTCTATTAGGTCGATTTTGTCTGAAGGGTTTTACCATGTTTATTATTCATTATTACAACATTTTTTTACATAAACATAAACTTTTTTGTTGGTGGTTATCGAGAAAAAACACTTAGGAGATATTAGTATTAATTTTATTTGAGATAGGTGGTTCTGTTAGGTGTCCACAGGAAGATTCGAGTGAAATAGGTGGAATTTCTCTATAAAAACTATCAAGTTCAAAAGTTATAATTTTATTGCAAATATTAGAAAGTAAATAAACAAAAGAAAAATATATATTCTGCTTACACATAAACACGATAACAAACAAAATTCCTTTTATAAATAAACTTCAGTTTTTGTTATTTTTTGGTAAATTATCATAGAACGTATGGCAGTTTTCCAGAATGGACTGATTTTAATTTTTTATTTTGATACATGAACATAATTTCAATTTGAATCATTTTGTGCGATTAGTTCATAACATTCCCCCCACTTTATATACCTACCATGGGGTGTTATCGGTGAAAAGTTAAGATTGTCCCAGTTGTCAATCTATGTCCGCGGCTAAACTTCAGAGGAGATGGACGTGGTCCCAATACAATATGGTAACGAACTTACACAACCTCTGTTGTTTAGAACAGGCTTTAGTCTCCTATCCTTAGCATAATAGTAGAGTTACAATCTGTCTCGTTTGTGTCATTCCGTTTGCAATGTGTTGCTAAAAGCTACGACCTATTTTAAACGATTCCCCATCAAAAAAGAAGACGATTTGTCTTGGTCGTGAAAAAATCCCCCTGTACAAGGGGTTGTAGGGGGTAAATTTCCTGAAAATATTTTTTTTTTCTTTCATATTTGAAATTTACAACATGTCTGCTTTGTCCTCGCGTAATATTAGGTACGTGCCTTATTAGTAAATATATTTTTTCAATTATTCAATATTGTCTGCGTCACGCGTTCTTATGGAGCGCCTCAATGTATTAACGCTTGCCCTGAAACGTATTAATTGACAAATCTTTTAACTCATCATAACTCGAAGAGCGATAATTTATCGAAAAAAACACCTGAAGTAAAGGTTGTAGGCTTGTTATCGAGGATTCAGCAGGTTTTTTCAAATTTATGATAGGATGCACCCTTTGATCTGTGGAATTTTTTTTGTGGAACGTTGTCGAGTCTCGGCGGCCCGACCACGGACAAGCGATGAAGGCTCATAATTACCGTACCGCTCGGGTTATATTCGACCTTATGTGATTCAGCACGCACATAGTCGATTTTCGTCCGGTGACTGTTTAGGCCGGTCGTCCTTTGGATGCGTTTTCGTCCGAATTATTTTCGTCAGAAATCGGATGAATAATTTCGTCAGATTTCGCATAGTGGTATCGTCCACTAGACAAGTTTTCGCATTGTACGAAGTCATTTTTATATAGAAGCTACTATATAGTTATTAATAAATATGGATGATTTTCTT
This sequence comes from Galerucella tenella, assembly GCA_910591685.1. NCBI lineage: Eukaryota > Metazoa > Arthropoda > Insecta > Coleoptera > Chrysomelidae > Galerucella > Galerucella tenella. Next base: position 11,308 of record CAJUYH010006408.1, on the reverse strand, counting down.
TTGGAAAATAGTTATCTTGTTAGAAGGCGATTAAAATTGAAAAGAAAAAAGTGTTGGGTTAATGACATATTAGCAAAACGAAAAGAATTCGGAGAATTTCATCATTTATATGATGATTTGAAGAAGGACGAGAAAAAGTTTTTTGATTACTATCGCATGAATCAGGATACATTTAACTATATTTTAGATTCCATAAGAGAACCAATAAAAAAAATGTCGAATTTCCGTGAGACCATTTCACCAGAAGAACGATTGAGTGTGACTCTAAGGTAAGTTATTAATACAGTAGTTGCAACATTTTCAATTTTATTATTTAAAAATATAAACAAAAGAAATACATTGTTTTATGCGCTGAAGTGAGAAAAATAATTCTGCATGGACAACGGGTGTTGATAGGAAACATCTTCTCTTCTTCCACTTGAATATTGTGAGACCTCGAAAGATTCTGTTTTTTTCCAAAGATGAAGAATGATGTGGTGTTGATATTAAGTCATTAAACGCTCTGGAGGAATCGATGTCCGTGTAAGACATTGGAGAAGGCAACGGTGTTGATGTAATTGTTTCATTGGAACGATATGCTGCTCCGGGCGCGTGTCTTGTAGATAATTGTTCTTCTTCAAGAAATACTTGCTGCAACTTACTTCTCACCAATATTTGTCGGTTTTGAGGTACAGCCTTTAAAAAGGGCAGGAGACTTAGTAGGAATTGGCGTTCACTGTCACTGTCTTCTCTATTTTTATGTTGGGACAATATTTCCAATTTGGCTCTTTCTATTTCGAGGAACTTGTCGTCCATTGAATTTGTCTCGGAATTCTTAGCATATTTTAGACGATTGTTTTTGTTTTTCTTACTTTGCAAAGTTGTACTACTAGGTGTACTCAATGTAGTTGTAATCATATTACCAGATGTGGATGGCTGGTGTATATCTGTATTTACAATTTGCTGTGATGACTCCTCAATGGTTGATTGAGAGTATGCATTGTCTGCAGCTTCCAATGTCGATTCTCTCTCGGAATCAGACTTGTTATTGTTTTCCTTTTGCGGAGATGTATTTCCATGCAGTTTACGTCGTTCAACAGTTGTAGATAAAAACAACAGTATTTTATAATATGGCCATTTGGAGGTAACTACCGATTCTGCACCATCTCCAGATTTCTGTTTTTTCGACTTGTTCAATTCCTTTCGGAATGTGTCTCGCAGCCCCCTCCATTTATTCTTTACTTCATTAACTGAAACAAAAAAATCGTTACAATTAATCACGTTTTTTTTAGGTATTTGGCAACGGGCTCCTCGTTCAAGACATTGGGGTATTCGTTTCGAATATCAGACGTCACGGTGGGTAGAATTGTTCATGAAACGTGTGATGCTATTTGGGACAAGTTGGGTACTGTACATATGCCATTTCCGAAAAATGAAGACATGGAGTCTATATCTGAAAAATTTTGGAATACGTGGAAATTTCCAAACTGTGTTGGATGCATAGATGGGAAACACATACGCATACAGAATCCAAAGCACTCCGGAAGCATGTATCGGAACTACAAACAATACTTCTCAATTGTTTTACAAGCTGTTGCTGGACCAAACTACAAATTTATAACAATTGATGTGGGAGCGTACGGTAAAGAAAGTGACGGTGGTATTTTTTCGCATTCAAATCTTTTCCAAAAGCTTGAAAACGGAGGATTGGGTGTTACAAGACATTGTCCACTGCCGGGAACAAATATTAAAGTACCTCATGTTCTTTTGGGAGATGAAGCTTATCCACTCAAAACTTATTTAATGAGACCTTTTCCAGTATCAAAATTAGGACCTTCAGAAATAATTTTTAATGAGCGTTTGTCTCGAGCAAGACAAGTTGTTGAATGTGCATTCGGAATTATGAGTAGCAAATGGAGATTATTACAAAAATCTATTGAAGTAAATCCCGAATCTGCCGATACAGTTATTAAATGCATATGCCTGTTGCATAACATTATAATTGCTAGAGAAGGAGAGCAGCAAGTAGCATGTACATTCAAGCAAATCCCTGATCAAACACATTCAAGAACGGGAAGATTTGGAACCTTGGGCGAAAACAGAGGCACCAGTTCAGCTTATGCTATCAGAGATAAATTTAAAACTTATTTTTCATCTGAAGAATTGTATAATGCATAATTTAAAATCAATAAAATATTTAAATACATTTCGGATTTCACCGAGCCTTATATGCCTTTGCTACATTATAAACAACAATGACAAATATTTTGTTTGTTTGCAAATATATCATACCTGAGACCCAAATTTGATTTTATTAAACTTACCCGTAAAATTCATTTCAACTGCCACTTCTTGCCACAATTTTCTTTGTATGTCTCTGATGTGATATGATTTGTCGGTCATATCCCACAGAGGCTTTCTTTCATGAACTAAAGTAATTAATTTTTCAACATCCATCTCGGTCTGTAACAAATCCAACAAATCGACTATCAACTCGTCATAACAACTGCGAACAATCCCATTTGTTTCGGATAGATCGCACATCGCATGTTTACGTCCGAATTTGTACGAAGCAGTTCGGACGCAGTGTACGAGCTTCAATAGGTTTCAATGGAACGGGATGATTCGCACGTCTTCGTCCGATTTCTGACGAAAATAATTCGGACGAAAACGCATCCAAAGGACGACCGGCCTTAATCGTTGCCTTTTGAGACTATTTGCTTGCAGTTTCATTAGTTGTAGGTTTCGTAGTATGTATATTATTCAATGGTTGTATACTATATTATAGAAATATTATCGAAAGTATTTACTTAATAAATAATTATTCAGCCCGTTTATGTTACCTAGTATGATTAAGAAACTAATATAAATAATATTCATAAATGAAAATCGAATACAGCAAATAATATATATCAATAGATCCAAACTATAGGAGTTAACTGTATAAACCCTCACTTCGTGGAATCTACTCATCATATGGTTTTAAATGACTCCACAATATATTTGTAAAAATAGGTAAATTGCAAGTAAATTGACAATTGTTTCGATATAAATATCATCATCATTCTGATGATGATATTTATATCGAAACATCAGAATGATGATGATATTTATATCGAAACAATTGTCAATTTACTTGCAATTTACCTATTTTTACAAATATATTGTGGAGTCATTTAAAAACAGTTAGTTTCATTTAAAACCATACAAACTATAGGAGTTCGACCTTATGACAATTAAATTTTATGGAAAGAACAAGTTACCAAAAAAGTTTCTAAGTATCTATTTAGAAACACAAACACAGAAATTAGACACAAAAATATCTTAATAAAGACCTAAAGCTTTTGAAAATCCATAAAATACAAAAAAAAACGGAATCACTATCTATTCTGAACTGGATTCAGAGGAAACAGGAGAAATTGGTCTTTCAGGTGATTGAATTTTGTTCGCGCACGTTGGCTGATCCATACATTTACAAGAACTAATACAGCAGATTTCTTTCCTTTTACAGGAACAAAGATATCCAGTACATCCTAAAAATCATTTTCATTAGATATAAGAACGTTTCAGATAAGTATGTTTCACTTACCTTTTTTACAGTTACAAGTGCTCAGGACAGAAGTAACTTCAGGAAAATTTGACTGTGTTGACAGCACAGCTGCTAATTTTCCTTTTTCAAGTTTCCATCCTGATCGTTCATACTCAGGCAAAATTGTTTCTTGTTGGGGGACCGGACTATTTAACCATATCTTAGTCTGGTAATGTGCTCGGAGACAATGTTGTCTAAGACTATCTAACGTGGGGAGTAATTTGTTGATAGATCTAGAGGCGGCCAAAATTCTTCTAAGAGAATTAATAGAGCTTACGTTTTCATTCGACGAATATAAATGTATCACGAATTTTTCAATTTGCTTAAAAGTTCCTTCCGATAGTTCGTGCTAAACACCAAGCCCAGCCAGTAAGCTATAATGGGATACAAACGTTTTCCAGCATGACTATTTCCCTAAGCCTGCGAACTGACTGGTTGTGTCGCATCCTGTCAGGCATGAAAAGCTGGTAAACATTTTGTCATCGACAAGTAATGAATTGGAATGAACCGTTGGTTTTGTTTTACTCCAACTCTCATCCAGATTTCTGAGGTTAATATGTGTCTGAAATGAACAAGTAAGACTAAAACGTCTGTATCCTTGCAGTCCACAATACACCTAGTGTATCCCTCTCTTTTTGCGGTCTATTGTAGTTATAACTCTATAGGGACTGACAATCTTGTGGGGAGAAGAACGGGGCGGACTTAACAGTCTGAACCGATCAGGTTTTCTAATACGGGGCGAACCTGCCGGGTAAACGAACAAGCGTAACTGAGCCACCTCCAAGTTCGAATATCCCTTTGGATTCAGCGGGAACACGGGTAGTTACTATGAATCAATACAATTTTCAAGGAGTATTAATGAAGCGAAAAAGAAATGGTTACGATCTGCCGGGTAAACGAACAAGCGTAACTGAGCCACATCCAAGTTCGTATATCCCTTTGGATCTAAATGTAATCCGGAAAATGACACGAAAATGTATATATTGATTACTGAGTAAAGGGAATACAGTTATAAATCTGCCGGGTAAACGAACAAGCGTAACTGAGCCACATCCAAGTTCGTATATCCCTTTGGATTTAACGGAAATATTGAAGAAAAAAAAACTAGTTCAATCTACTAACTCGGAAATAAAATTCAAGAGAAAAAAAAATAACTTATCGACGCGCAGAGTATACACAAAACTCGGAAATAAAACTAAAATATCACAATCCTAAGCAGTATCAATTAAATATGAAAGTCCTGTAGGTAAAACACATAAAATCGTAGATTCAATAAAGAGCCGGCGAACTAATACCTATCAATTGTTTAGCAATAATAAAAAAAAGAAAAAAAAAACCAAGCTTCTAGAATAAATTAACTGTTATTAAACATTTGCATTATTCCTTGAAAAATCACTAAAACGAGTTTCAACTCGACAGCACTTAAAAATAAATAAAAAATCCGGAAAACAGAAAAAAAAATTTAAATCTCTTAACTATTAATTTCTATGATGAAAATAAATTTCCTCAAAGCAAATTACAATAATTCAGTATTGCCGGTTATTTATAAAACTGAACAAAGTAAAAGTTTACACACAAAAAAAAATCAACCGGTCGGGAAATAATAAATATCAAACTATTACTAGCATACTGAATACGGAGGTACGGAAATTGTGGACTATATGATGATCATTACAAATATTTTACCTTCTTGAATCGGCTTCGATATTCACCACTGTTAACCAAAATAAGTATTGTCTTTTAAACTACAAACTACGGGAACCGGATCGGATTTCTAGTACTCACACGGCAAAACGGAACTATATCGCGGATATCGGTAACTCGGTAGAAGCTTAGAGCTGACGGCTGAGAAAATACGAGTTGTTGCTCAAAATTCAACTCCTCTGTCCTTTTATATTCTCATTAGTAAAATTTTTATCAAAAACTGTAAAAAAATTTGTCATATACCAGACGTCTTTCGGAATTAAATAAATTAAATTAAACGGTATATATACCAAACGTCCTTTTGGATTGAAAAATTTCAACTTCGGAAATGACTAAATTTTATGATTTAATATAAATTTGCGTACCTCCGGACTAATACAAAAAATACTAAAACTACAAGATAACGGTAATAAAAGTAAAAATATGATAATTCGGTAACAAAAGGGAATCGGAAAGTTAGTAACGAGTTATTTAAAACCAAATAGTAAACTAAAAAAATGAAAAACTTAAAAGAAAGACCTCAAATCGGTGCAATAAAAAATAACTCGTTACACACCCCCTTTTCTTCGATAAAAAAAAAATTAATGAACGAAAGTCCAACTTTCGATCATTACATTTTTTTTAGCCCACCCTGTGGTTTATTATAAACTAGATAAAAAAATTAAACGTAGAAAAAAAAACTTAGTATCCAGCGGTTTCAGCGCCTGGAACGTCGGCATCGGAATGAGCGGTCGGGGAGATGAGGTCCTCTTCCTCGGGATGACTTCTGTCGGTATGTCCTGGAACAGGAACAGCGCCTGGCTACTTCCTGAGCGGTCCGGGGTCGGTCGGAGTATAGGCAGCACTGGACGGCGGCGTCTTGTTTCTGGCGTGGCGGGTTGGAACTGGCTACCAGATGGACCTGGACAGCCATCGATCGGGTACGGGGAGTTGGCTGATCGCACGGGCATTCTCGGGACATCCTTCCCACTCGTCCACATCAGGATGAAAGGACGGCTGCAGCTTTCTCGACGGTGACCGGAGGCTCCACACCTCCAACAAGTATCATCCGTCAGGGTGTGAAACGTTAATGTACTCTAAAATTGGGTGCCAAATGAAACGTTAGTTACTAATTGTTGGATGTCAACTGAAATGTAACTTTAAAATTTATTGAAAAAAATATTTGTATTCAAAAATGATTCTCAGGGGTGGTTTTCGCCGAACTTAAAAAAAACAGAACTGTAGCTTAAAAGAAAAGATAGTTAAATAAGTTGAGCGCCACGTGGTTTTTTACTTTTTATAAAAAGAATAGGTTAACCCCGAAACTATGAATAAATTTCTGTCCTGTTATTTAAGCATTCACTATATGATATCTTGAAGTGTGTGACTATAAATTCAGTAGGAAGGAAGTTGAAATAAAATTCCACAAGTTAAGCAATAACAATGAATATGAATTTAATAAGTTCTAACTTTAAAAATATACAATTTATGTAAATCTATAATAAAACAAAGTAACAATGTCCGTGGGTGAAGCCCTTAAGTTTACAAATTCGAAGAAGATAATTTTAGTGGGTGAAGCCCTTTAGTTTTACAAATTATATAAAAAGAAAGAATTTTAGCTTGAAAGGTTGACCTTGGTGAAAACTTCTTTGTATAGGTATAAAGTTACTTATCTTATAGACAGTATTAGTGTGGGAGCCTCTCTGCCTCCTTGGGTGTTAAAGATAGGTAGAAGGCCGTTTCATTTCCCTCAGCAGTGGAGGTATGCCTTGAAGCTCATCCGTTATGATACCAGAAAACAGATGTTAAGGCAGGTGCAAATTTCCAGATAGGCACTTTGCCTTTATATGCTTTTTTTTTTGTTAAAAACAAAAAAAACTATGTGGCCAACCGCTAAAATAATACAATATAAATTAAAATCAATATTACAATGATTACATCAACAACTCTCTGTAAAGTTAATTTATCTTTAAGAAAAAGTACATTTTTTTTAGAGCTCATGAAATTAGCTACAGTCTTATTAATAAAATAACTTCTCCAGAGAATTGTTCAAGAAAGAAAAAAGGATAGGAAAAATTGTTCAAGAAAGGGAAGGAAATAATTCAGGGAATGTGAAGGTCACACGAGGTCACATGTCCTAAAATGTTGAATAAATTACAGATATTTAATACAAAATCCGTTATTAAACACTAAAACTATAACTATGGGAATATAGAATGTTACCTGTAGGAATATTATAAGTGGAAAAATAATCGGGATCTTTGAAATTTCAAGTGATGTTAGCAGATATATCCCACAGCGGTTGAAATGCCCACGTCAGTTTTAATCGACAGCTTAGATCGGAAAAGAAAGATGGCTGTTTTCGATTAACAGTTAACCACCTCCACTTAGAACGAGTTTTGCGCATTCGACACCAAGTCCCTGGTTATACGATACGGCAAAGCAACCGGAAGAATAACAAAGGCGACTGTGAAACTTCACGTTTCAGGTGATAAACTTTCGGGAACTTTCCATTTGGTTGGGTGGCCTGTCGTGTTCGGTCGGCTGGTGTTGGGAATTTAACATCCCTTCCATTGTCCGGATCATGGCCGGAATGTTGCCAGATTTCCATATTCTCCGCCGGTCGTGAACGGGGATCGTATCCAGAACATCGGGATTGCTGGGGTTTTCCAATTGGAGGTGTATTGTATCCGCCACTACCAGTACATCAATTGGTGAGTAGTGTAACTATGTTCCTTCTAAGTCAAACAACACTCAGTATATGGTACATCCTCATATTTTGGTAGAACCATCCTGTATAAGTGCATAAATATAATGGAATGCGCTGTGTGTGTATACAAAGTATAGGAAACAAGCCCGCCCAAGGCTATAATGCATAAATTATATACGCAATTAATATATTTCCAATGGTATAGTGTATAATACTTTGCTATGACCATCCTGTTATTAAAAATCCGCCAGAGGCAACTAATGCAGTCCAGAGTCTTACGCAATAGGTATGCAATTATTATTGAGGTCATTTTAGATAGTTTATTAGTTTTTAAAAAAAATCTATAAGGTGATAATACATTAATTATATACGAATGAATATATTTTCAATGGGATAGTCTATGATACATATTATACTTTGCTATAACCATCCTGTTATTAAAAATCCAGTGAAGGAAATCATTGAAATTGTAAACATATTGTTGAAAAATGTTAGTATAATAGTTTGCAGAATGAATAATCTATTTGATCCACCTAAGTGTAGAATTTTTGAAACAATAGTTTGTTTAGTTTGTAGAAAAGTGTTACGTAAAACTTTTAAACTTGAAAAAATTTGGAGTTGTAAACAAAAATTAATAATTGGTTTGTGTACGGTTGAATGTTATCAAACAAGACCACTTAAAAAATTTCCGGAATACATAGATAGTAATTGGTTTCGTGAATTAGACCCATTAGATGAAAAAAAGATATATTGCGGATATTTTTTACCTCCACGACAACGAGATTAGAATATTAGAAGAAAATAATTATAAGACCGTCAGTCTTACAACATCCTCAGAAGAAGAAGAAGGTAACATAAATCTGAGAAGAATGACTTCCTTAAATTTAAACTTTATTATTTTGGTTGCCGTTTCAAATAATATGCTGTACACAAATGTACCAAATAATGCAAAACATGTTGCAATATGTTTTGATATGAAGAATATAAGAGAAGACTGTAATCGAACAGCATGGAGTTTGTTAAGTATAACAAAAACAAATAATGGTCACCTCTCTGTATACCATATTGAAATTCCAGAAACGAATTTATCATATTTTAGTTACAAATTAAAAATAATATTTAATGATAATTCCGAAGGTGATCAAACCCAATGGCAGAATGTGATTATAGATGATATTCCTATGGACAAGACAAACATAAGCGAAAAAGTTTATAAATTGTACATTTTAACATATATAATATTGATTTTATTAATTATTATTGTTATATATACCTTACTTAAAATGGTAAGAGTATTTACACAATATAAGTTTTACTCAACGGTTTGTAGTAAATAAAACAAGTTAATTAAATAATATTCTTTTATTTTTCATCCATTATAAAATGTTCATATAATATATAAGCATTTCTTAAAGCGCACATAGATGGATTAATCTTATGATAAAAACATTTTGGTGTCGAGGCTGCTAATGGTGGATCTTCATCTAATTCATATACAGGTGCGGTGGAATATTTTTGAATGAAATTAGCCTTTTCTTTTCCTTTCACGAAAACCATCTCAGCATTTTCAGTAATATATTTTACAATATTTTTGAATTTATGTAAATGTGTATAACCACTATTCCAATCGATTCCATGATGATTTTTCATTAACCAAGTTGCTTGTCTATGTAAGTCTGGAGGTAACATATGTAGAGGAAATGGTGATTTGAAAATATAGTGACTTACTTGATGACCATCGTATGCTGCAAATTCTTTGACGATAAATTTATTATTTTCGATCTTAAAACCTTGAACATCTAAAACAACTTTCATATTTGTAATTGTTGCAATTTAGTTACCGCACCTTTATATTGTTCATAATATTTTATATCACGTTTGAGACGTGTTAATTTAAAAAGAAACTGACTAAGAGCAATTTGATACTCATGGGTATTCATATTTAATGAAGAATATGTAGTAACCCTACTTTTATATTGCATGTTGATCATGCGCGCTATGTTTTTTCTACATCAGTATTGCTTAACAATTTTAGTTAATGGATTATAGGAAAATTGTTTTTCATGAAAGATCAAACAAAATGCAGAAATATCACTCGTAATGGGAGCATTTAACTCAAATTCTATACGAAGAACTACAGATCCAGACTGTATTAGTTCCTTCTGCCTTGAGCAATCTATATGAATTAAGGGAGCTGTATCTCTAAATTCGTCAGGTGTGAAAATAGGTTCACTGTTCGAACGGCTATAATAAGAAGTTTGAAAATCAGCAAACATTTTATATAACGTAGCAAAACTATTGTTTGTAAAATCTAAAAGTAAATCATTGTATGGATACTTCTCAGAATTGAGAAATACCTTAATATTTTTCAAATTCAGATGTTTAAAATGACTCATATTTCCTTTTATGTTACCCCTACCATTATTTTGAAATCCAATTACAATGTGTCTAGGCGTCTCTACTTTTGTACTAGTTTTTACGGCCCAAGTGTGGCGAGACGTTTTCGGTAAGCTGGGATACTCAATCAATTGCCAAGATCTGAATTTTATCGGTAGTTCCTGGTTACTTTGAATAATTTTGTTTAGATGTAATTCATGTTTTATGTTTGGTTTCACGTGAGGAATTCTCCAACTGATGTGAGTTAATTCAAGTTTAGGTTTTTCCGTTTCATCTGTATGTGTGACTGAGTCTCTATCATCACTAGATCTCACCAATATTAGCTCTTGTTTCATGTTTAAGATTATTTTATTAAAATCTTCAAAGAATCCCGACCATAATTTCAAGGGTATACACACGTTAAAATTTCCATGTTTGTCTGACAACTTGACGTCTTCCTTAGGAAACCATCCAGAATTATTTAGAAAAATACTTTCATTTGAATTATAAGATAAATAATTTTTCATTGTTGAAACAAGGCCAATATCTCTTACTGAATCAACTACAACACCGTTCAGTTCATATCGAATTTCACGGAATAAAAAGGCTATTGCATTATGGTAGTGGAGCCCACGAGGCTAAATGGGGATTTACTCGAGCGTCGTAGAGACCTATTGGGATGCAAAGCTTAGATGATAAGAAGAAAAAAATGTTATGTGATATATACTTTTACATCGGTGGGGGAAGCGGCTATAGATTTTTAAATATGTAAAAAAAAAGTGTTGCATAGACATCCTCGAGCGCATCAGATATTGATAGCATCAATGCCCTACGTATTTTTAATAATGTACGTATGTTAATCTGATCGTTTGCATGATGCGGGTGGTTGTATTTAAGGGTTGAAAATGAAAAAAAAAATTTAATCGAGCGCGTCAGATTTTCTAAGGGAGTGTTAAGTACACCAAAAAAAA